>JAKSZP010002878.1:0-127421 GCA_022478985.1 Massospora cicadina | reverse complement strand
ACAGCATGTTAGACTCCAGGTGGATCTTGACATGTTGCTGGCGCCACCATCCCACCCCTAAGATCACCGGAAACACAAAGTTTGGCATAGCAGAAAAGCGATCACAGAAGCTGAATGGGTGTATTGAAAATGTGACTGGTCAGCAAAAAGGTATGAGGTTTGTAAGGCTGACGATGCAACCATCACTGAAGGGCCTGCATCCAGGTCAAGCTCTAAATTCTGGGCCAGTTCTACACTCATAAAATTACCCGCAGCTCCAGTGTCCACCAGGGCCTCAAAGGAGAAGTGATGGGACCCAACAATAATCTTCATGGGTAATAAGAAGTAATTGAAGTTCTCTTTGTTGGTAGTTGTGGGTAAATCCAGTAATACCGAAGAGATGGTAGTGGGGTCAAGGGTAACCTCTAGGCTCTTATGGGGGGTAAACTCATTGCAAGTTGTGATGTCAGACCCTACTGACATGGGAAAAATAGCTGCGGCAACTATGGGGTGTGGGTTTGAAGTTTTGAGTGGAACTGGACTATTGTGGACAGGGAAAATCTTCTTCACAACCTGGTTCAGTTGAAAAGGAGGGACCATTGCTACGCCAATATCTACAAGAAAAGCAGAAATTGTTAAAAATAATGGCTGGTCAATTATGTCAGGCAAACGGCAAGTAAGAATTAGACCGTCTTGCCAGCCCAGGTGCCAGAGCACCCAAATGGCAAACCAGAAAGCAAAAGGCACTGCTGCTGGTATGATGGATATGGAACTGGAAAGGAATTTCACCAATAACTGCCGGTGAGCCAGAATCTCATACAGGCACATAATAAAATACCAGATGAGTACAGCCGTTAACCCCAAGGGGTGTGTGAGGGTCGCGGAAAAGGCAGTTTATTTTTGACATAAAAAAATAATTTTAGGAAAGGTTTTTAATGTAAAATTTAGGAAAGAAAAAATCGACCAACAATTTTCTCAGTGCGATGCAACTGATTAAATAGTGGTCAATTGGAGAGGAAACAAGCTGGTATTGGGTCCCTCAAGTTTGACCTAAACGGTGAATTATTTGGGAATGGGGAAAGATAAGTTCACTAGGAACTGACATCAAAGAATTTGGCGGCAGGCTGAGTCGCTGTCAGTTCAACCTTAAAAGCCCAAACTGAGACTCAACTGCATTTTTGGCTGTTGGTGCGACGGCGTCTATCCTGATGAGCAATGGGGATCCCCCAAGGCCAACCCATGTAGGGGCGGTCCCAAATGGTTGGGAACGGGTTCAGGATGCCCAAACTGCCTGTGCCCAGTCGCTGGGTCATTTGTTTGGTTAAAAGCATTGCATCAGCTGCAACGCCCAATTTTCTGGAAGGAAACTTTGAACTATCGCCAATGGTATTTGATGCTGCTACCTGTGTGTTGGTATCATACCTGACAATTTTGGGAGGGGGTTAATTTTGACAATCGAGGTGTTGACCAAATCAAAACCATTGGCGATTCTGGCCAATGAGTCAAACTTCATTCCTTTTTGACTATGTGGATCCTGATCATCAGGCTCATTACCACTTGTTTTTGGACTGATTGACTTAATTTTGGCAATTTAGACGCAAATTTCCCCAAACAGGAGTACCATTTCTGGAGAGGAGAATGTGGGCACCAGGGGAGGTACCAAAAAGGGAGGGATGTTACCCAGCGCTCATCTACCACATGGGCGAGATTGCCCTGGGTGACGAGAGGGATTGCCACCCTCTTCAGAGCCTTTTTGTTTGGAAACGGGAAGAGGGACCAGTTGACACACAGGGGACGTTCCCATGGACCTACATGAAGTGACTGTCAGCTGTAAATCCTGGTATGGCTTTCACTTACTAGGGATCTGGTTGGCATTAGGGGAACCTGTCCCAGAAGGACTCCCTCACCAACAGATGGTCCACCCAGAAAGGGATGGATGTCCAGCCATGCTGGACCATGCACCCCTCTTGTGCTTCTGGTGGAGAGAGCGCTTTCCTAGTTGAAATAGAAAGGCCATAGCTAATAGAAGTTTTGGAGGGGGCGCAACACAGCCAAGTGCTGGGCATGCGTCCTTGTTCCTAATGGGCTCATTCTGGAAGCCCAGTCCCAATTCACCCTCACCATTTGTCTTTTTTTGCAAAGGGCCTAGAATTTCTCAGGGTTAATTTTCCTGGGGATCAAGGTAACTCGCCCTAGGAAGCTCTCAGGGTGGCGACCTTCCGCTGTGGGGCCCCTCTTCAGGGAGGGGCCCTCCTTTAGCATGGGGTGATGTAATAGATGAGTTTGTCTCATTTGTTACATTCCAACTTGGATTTGGATTTTCCAAATCTGAGTCATATCACTTCTAAAATGTTTTTGATTTATTTAAAAAATACTTTTGGTTTGGTCATTTTGGGCGCTGGGTTGTGCCTCACCTGAGTTGTAGATTAGGCTTGTGTGAGCCTAATCAATAACTCAGGCGAGGCCCCCAAAGCGCTGCCTTTATAAGGCGCACCTGCCCATTCTGGAGTTCACTTCAGAACTTTGTCCCTGGCTTTCCCCCCTAAAGCATTTTCAGTTGCTCCCCAGACAAGCTCTTTTTGGTAGGCCTCTTTTTATCTACCTAATGAAAAATAAGGGTTTTTCAGGGTTTGCATACCTCGCTTACTTGTTGGTCTTTTTTGATATCCAGCTTTGAGGAGTTTTCATTTGGTTGGGTCAGACCAATAACAAAACAGTTTTGCATAACTAACTTGAGGTAGGGATATTTTGGCGCTGTCAGTGCACCAAACCTGTCCCCTCCTCAAAAGGTGGTCTGCTTTGGCACTGTCAGTGCGCCAAAGCATCATTTATTTTATGGCAGTCAAAATGGGATTTTCTGACTATTACAGCGGGTAGGCCAAAAAAACCATCTTAGCACATCTATTATGATTCTAGCACTTTTTATAATATATAAAGAAATCTTAGGAAACCCTCAAGTGAAGTTAACCTACAAGGACCACAAATTTATTATAAAGTAAGTCGAATATATAAGACCCAGCTTTTATTTTTATAAAAGAAGTGGCAACCAACAAAGAAGGTTGGTCTTGAACATCCCTCTTAAACAAGGGGATATTATCCTTAATTGGACAAGGCATTTCTTAAAATCTGACCAATAATTGCAGATTCCCATCCACCATCAAGCTGTAGCTTGAGTAAGCTCACACTTGGGTGATTGACTGAAACTGAATTTAACTAGATTTGCAATATACAAACTAACCAGGACTCGAAGCCCCATTTTTCAATCAAATATAAAGATCTGTAATAGTTTCAATACAGTTGAGGCCTTTTTAATGCCATAGATGGAACGCTCATCTTACCATCATGAGCACCCCATAACCCTCTTGCGCATATCTTTCATTTACCCAGCTTTGTCTCAGGTGTGCTTGAGGCCAGGCAGGCCTGCCAACTTTGTTTCCTTGACCCCACCACGCTCAGCCCTATCATACAATCTGTCCCCAAAATGATGTCCTTTAACTATACCACTACGCTCCCATCTTTCTGGGGCTCCACCCAACTTCCAAGGGCTTCATCTAGGGAAATTCTTATGAACAGGAGCCAGTTTCAAGGCGATACCTGGTAAAGCCTTAGGTCCTGCCGCCTCTGGAAAATGCTTATAAAATGCATCAATGAGATCTTGTGCATAGATGAAGTTGCATAAAGGTACCCAGCTATTTTCACAGCATCAAATCCTCTTTATGTCACCAGGTGCTTAAGTATTCTCCTTATATGATGATAAACTACAATCTTTTCTACCTCCCACTATAATGCCCCATCCACAAGGTATGCCTCTGGGAGTCTCTGGTGGAGACTTTCAAACAAGTTCAGCTTACTTGCATAAAACATGGAAAAGATCCAAAAGGATGGGGGAGGATCTAACTGGTATGAGGCATGACCTACCTTTCTGACAATGTGGTAGGGGCCTATCCTCTTTGGCCCCAGCTTTTTGCATAGCTGCTTGGTTGGGATAATTTGAGCATCAAGCATCATGAGAGACACCTCCTTGTATGCTGGACCCACCCATCTCTTGCCATCAGCATTCTCCTTATACGCCTTCATAGTGGAATCCAAATTGATGTTGATCCTTTTTTGTTCTTCTTTGTTGGACTTGGCGAAGTCCACCACAGCTTCCACCTTGGGCACACCACTGGGTTGCATGTTAAAAGCGGTGTTGAAGCCTTAATTAGAAAAAAATGGAGAACATCCAATGAAAGCATGGTGGAAGGTTTATAGCTAAACTGGGCCAGGGGACGATGAGAAGCCCAATAAGAATGGTCAGCTGCAGTGTAACACGGCAAGAACTGTTAAAAGCATTGGTTCACTCGTTCTGTCTACCCATCTGATTGGGGTGATAGTCAGTGGAACAGCACAGACAAATCTGAAGAGTCTTATACAACTCTTCTAAAAATAATGATGTGAACTTGGGTCCACAGTTGCTGATAATCTCCTGGGGCACCCCATGGAGGGAAAACGCATGTGAAACAAATAACGTACCTATCTGCGGCGCAGTTACTGTGTTGTTATACGAAATGAAATGGGCAAACTTTGTAACCCAGTCCACCACTACCATAGTAACATCATATCCCTCTGACAAGGGTCGCTCCACAATAAAATTGACTGAGAGGTAAGTCTAGAGTCCCGCTGCTCTTGGACTGGTACCAACAACCCTGCGAGAGACTGACGATTTAATTTCATCCTATTGCAGACCAGGAACTCCTTAGAATACCTTGCAACCTGTGCAACCAATCCTTTCCAGTTATAAGTACAGCGGATAAGCTCCAAAGTTCTCACCTTTCTGGGTTTCTCTACAGTTATGCTATCATGGTTTACTTGGTTAGCTAAAGATGAAGTGGTCCAGCAGAATCCATAAACGCCCATGAAACCATATCATGTAATATCATTATTTACATGAAACCCTTGGTCAGATCCTCATTATTCAACTTACATTTTGCAAGTACAATAGTATATTATTATGAAAGTAACTGGGAAATGACAACCTTTATGAACATACCATACTCCTTCTGGTTCTCCAGTGAATAAAGAACTGGTAAACATGCCATGGCGGAGGGCTGCTTGGATACTATCTTACTAAGAGAAATAACCAAATGGGTGTTGTGCAACTCTACCTCTTTGAGATCAGGTAACAACGCAGGATTTCAACTCAGAGCATCTTCCAAACCATTCTCCTTGTCCTTTGTAAGCTCATAAGTGGAAAAAATTGGGCAAGGGTCTCATGCCACTGGGTTTGCTGTGGGGTCAGGACATGAGGAGCGTAGTACAATAGGGCATGGTGATCTATATGAACACGTAATCAATAAGAAGAACCATGTAAATGATTACATCAGTATTCAGTGCTTTCAATACCGCCAATAGCTCGTTGTCATAAACAGCATAATACGACTTTTTTAAGGACATTTTCTAAGAAAAATATCCCACAGGATATTCAGCTCCATCTTCACCCTCTTGTAAGAGAGCAGCAGCTATTGAAAAATTTCAAAGCATCAATAGACTTTATAAACTCCCTCTCATGGTCCACGTGGTGAAGAACTAATAAGAAAGTCATGGTACACTTAACTTCATGGAAGGCATCCTCCAGTGCAGAGGACCACTGAAGGATTTTGGCCCCACTAGCCTTATATAAAGGCGCGCTACCTCAGAAAGATTTGGACTAAACTTTTTAAGGAAGGTGCAAGTACCTGAAAAGCTTCTATATTCTTTAACTGAGGTTAATGTGGCCAATCAAAAAAGCCTTCTCTTGTCTGGAGTAATCATGTGGCCTTTGTCAAAAATAATGTTGTTCAAGAAGGTGACCTAGGACTTAAAAACTCACAGTTACTTATTTTTAGCTTCAATTTTATATGCTCAACCACTTGCTTTAGGTGGATCACATAGGATGCTTGATCAGGGGATAAAACCAGGATGTCGTCCATGTAGGTCACAGCGTATACCACTAACAACTCTCCAAATTCTGCATCAATATGACTTTAGAAAATTTCAGGCGCATTATTGAGCCTAAAAGGCTTGAGCTAGAATTAAAATTGCTATCCCCTTTTTGGTAAATATTGCAGTGAGCCATTCCTGCCCTTTTTTGATGCAAATTTGATTAAATATTCAAGCAATTCAATTTAGAGAAGACTTTAGCCTTCTTCACATAGCCAGCAATGTTTGGCTCTACTGGGATTGGATGCAGATCAGGATGGTTACATTATTCATATTATCATAGTTCACACCAAAGGTCTAGAGTCCCACCTGCTTATTACGCAAGGAAAAATGTTAAACATAAAGGAAAGGTATGCTAAAATATGACACTATTAGCTAGCTGCTCTGTGACACACACATCCAATGCTGCCACTTCCCATAAGGTCTAAGGGTAGATGGGGAAATGCGCACCAGGTCACTTGTAAGTTTGAAGTCACAATCATATGCAGAGTGATCTGGTAGGACATTTGTAGAAGCCGCATCTAATGAAGATTTCGAACCTCTTAAAAAAGAAGTTAAATGCACTTCTGAAGTGAGCTTCAACAGATGTGCGAGGCTAAATTTGTGTACACTTGGCGTTGGCTCAAATTGCTTTATGTCTACTTCAGACTTGGGGATTAATAATTCCCTTACACACTTAAGGGATAATGTCAAGGTGCTAGCTTTCAAATTAATTATGATTATAACGTTCACTACCTCTTCACTCCTAAGAAAATTTTGGGTAAAGGAGATTTTTGAAAGCCAAAACGCTGTCAGACAAATGGTATTTTCCCACTTGATAATCAATTACCCTGAACCTTCAGTGTGGGGATAATCTGGGAGGCACACGCCCTAACTGTACCACCAGATAAGTAGTGTAACTCAAGGTATTCAGTAAGGTACAGGAAAAATTCTTAGAGGCTCCAATATCCACCAAAATAGTTGTGCTGAAATTCTCTGAAGGGGAGGAATGAGCAGCAGAAAGCAAAAGATAACCAAATAATCTTTACTGATAAAAGATAAAGCCAACAGTTCATTAGGAGGTCATGTCATGGAGAGCGCTGATAATTATAATTAAGTTGCCCTGGAGCTCTGAATGAGTGAACACACAGACCCCAGCCGGAATACCCTATGTACACTCATCCATATTGATGGATGAAAAATGAAAAAGGCAGCTCCAAGGGCTAGCCAGGGATTTCCAGAATTGCAAATAATTGCCTCTGATATTCCACAACTCTAAATTTCAAAAATAAATTTGATATATTTTTTAAAATTTTTATTAAAAATAAAATAACAGAAAGGTAGAAAATGGAGTGACTGTGGCACATGTTGGCCACTGCCTAAATGCCCTCAAAATGGGGAATGGAAACTATGTGCACTGCCATCAAGGATATGTCATGATTTGTTTACAGTAGATTGGCCTTGCAAGATGTTTTATAATACTGATTTGGAATTGACCTGATTGGATGGATTGACATTGATTTGCCAGAAAAGATATTTATGCCGCCGCGGCCATGCTTAGCATGATGACAAAACGCCTCTGGTGGATGGCAGGTTGCACCCAAGGCCAGGTCACATATGGCCAGCTCCACTGGGTTGAAAAAAAGAGTTGACCACACCCATACCTTTCAGGAATGGTCTTGTTTGCGAAATGTGTTGAGAAAAACTGGCGGATGGGCAACTTCACGCCTGAGACCAACTTTTGGCCGTTATTTTTAATGAAATGTAGCTTGGACTCCCTTGGTGGAACTTAACCTGAAGATACACCGTCTTGGGGGCCCACGCCCCCTGCCTTCCACTGGCAATGGCTTCAACCCTCGCCACCTCCTGGCACATCTATCTGAATTTGCCCTCCAACTTTTTGGTGGTAAACATGTGCAGAAGTGGAGCAATCCACAGGGTTATGCCATTACCCACCTCTCATCTACCACATGGGCTAAATGGCCTAGGGAAGCAAAAGGGATGGCCGCCAGCTTTCTTCTTTTTTTGTTATTAAAAGAAATTTTTCCCAATCAAATTGCAGGGGTTGTTATCCAAGGATTACATTACCCTTCCCTTTTTGGAATGAGGGAGCACCTCCACCTGGAACTCGGGCCAGCATAACATTTTTGTGTGCCTTGGGGAGCTTAATTGGCAAGATGGATGGGATCTTCTGGGGATGAGGAGCATTTAGGTGTGCCACATTGGGAGCTTCCACCAATTTGCGAAAATTGGCACAGTTGTGAGCACTAACCCAGCTATTCTCATATGAGGGAAAGCCTTTCCACGCCACCAGGTACTTCACCGAGTGATGCAAGAAATGAGATGCCAAAATAGCACCTGTCTCTACTTCTTCTGATACTTCCATCGCCACTAGCTCAGTGTCCATGGGCTGCGTTCCTTTAAACGGTGACAATGGGAAGTGTGGAAGATGGGGTGCTGTTTACATTGAGAGGAAAGCACCAAATGGAAAGAGATATTTCCCAAATCTTCAATGACCTCACGAGGACCTGACCATTTGCTTGCAAATTTTCTGCAAGGGTACCTTCATATGCAGGTGTCAAGTATCAAGCATGACTGAAAAACCTGCCATGATCTTATAAGTGAGAAGCCATTTCTGATCTGCAAACCGCTTATAATTGCTGAAAATCTTAGTCAGATGTTCCTGGACCAGGTATTGAGTGCTCTGGATCCATTGCACATGTTCCGCTGCTGCAGGGGCCTCTGGGCGAAGTCACGGCCCATGGGAGAATGAAAGGTTATAACCCAACATGGCTCTTAAGATGAAAACTCTGTAGAAATATGGGAGAGATTATTATAAAGCAAATTGGGCCATCAGAAAGTCATCCGCCCAAGTATTCTATACAGCAGTGGCGTAACATTGGAGATAATGTCCAAGGATCTAGTTGACCCACTCTGTTTGACTGTCTAACTGGGGGTGATACGTTGTGGAATGGTATGGTTGGATTATAAGATAGCCAGAAAGGCCATCCAGAAGCGTGCTGCAAACTGCGTCCCCCAGTCACTCAAAATTTTCTACAGCAACCCAAACATTGAGAAGACATGCCGCACAAAGAGCCGAGCAGCTTCCTCAGAGGTAATGGTGATCAAACAGAATATGCAAAGAAAACTTGATAAAATGGTCCACAACAACCATAATCGCATTATATCCATTAGAGCTAGGGTTCTCAACCTTGTAATCAATGGATACTGAGATCCACGAGCCCTTGGCCTTCTGCAAGGGATGGAGAATAACATTCTGACTGGAGTGATAAAATTCCTCCTACATGCATGCTAAAAAACTAGTGATCCATGCTAGAATGTCCTTAGAGATCCCTGAACAGTTGTACGCCTGCTTCCCAAAGTTGAGGCATTTTTTGTTGCCCAGATGACCCACCGCCGGTGGGTCATGATGAGCCCAAATCAATTAGGCGCGGAGGTCAAGTGGCACCCAAAGTCTTGACCAAAACTGAATTCCCCCTCTGCCATCAAATAATGGGAATGCTTATGAGTTGGCAGCGCCAGCTGGTCCAACAACTCTAGTCCCTCCATAAAGGCCATCTGACCTGCCAGTACCTGAGCGATCAGAGGCACGTCTGAGGCCCAATCCAACATTGAAAATGTAGGAGGAGCAATGGCTAAGATTTGGATCAGCGGAATTTATTGTAGTTAACTCCTGATCACCCGCCTCCACCAGACTTAACGCAGGGGTGTGAGCCATAGAAAAGGAAGAATAATAAGGACTTTTTGGAATCCATACTTAAAATCAAACTACTGAGGTTGCAATATGTCTGGACATGATGATGCGCCAGCTTCTGTGGCCTCCAAAATTATATAAGGGCCTGATGATCTATCTGAACAGTCACCTCATGACATACACCCTGGAGAAGGTACCACCAGCGAGTAAGAGACCATGACACAGTGGTCAACTATTTATTGTAAAAGGCTCAGGACTGTTTGGATCAAGTGTGCTTGCACAAAAAATTGGCGACTGAGTGTTCCAAACTGTCGTTCTCTTGAAGTGATACTTCCCCAACAGCAGTGAATGAGGCAACACATGATACAATATATGACTTGGTGGAATCCGCCTTCTTGAGAATGGGAGGCGCCAGAAACACCTCCTTGATGGCTTAAAACGTTTGATAGAATTCCGCCGTCAATTGGAATGTAATATTAATCCCCATCAGGAATGAAGTGGCATGAATAGCTGTGAGAGGGTAGGAGAGAATTTTTCAAAAAGACAATTATACCCAAGAAGCTCTGCAACTGCTTCTGGGTCATAGGGGTGGGTTACTCAAGTATTACTTTGAGCTTGCAAGGGGAATGGCGTAACCATCCTTCAGGACAAAGTTATTGAGGAAGGTAACCTCCTTCTTAAAAAAAACTCGCAATTGGGGTGTTTTACATAAGGCTCATCCTTGAGCAATGCAGCCAACGCAGCCTCCAGGTCCTTCTAATACTTCTCAGGAGTGGGGGAATGCACAAGGATATTGTCAATATATGCCATTGCGCAGGAGAACCAAAGGGCGCCCAGCACATAGTTGATCATCTTCTAAAATGTGGCTAAGGCATTTTACAAGCCAACCGGAATTACACGGAATTGGAAGATCCCTCTTCTGGTATGAATCACTAAGACAATCCTGCCCTTCCGCCACCTGAATGTGATTGAATGCATTCACAAAATTGAGTAATAAGAACATCTGGGATTTTGCATTTACCAAGTTAATTGTCTGCCCGAGGGGAAGGGGATAGGGAGCTTTAACGGTTATGTTATTAACATGTGCATAGTCCACATGGGGCTGCAAGGCGCCATCAGCCTTCTGTGAAAACACTTAGGGAGAGGCAATTAGTGAGGCTCTCTAAACACCCACCCTTTCACGAGTATGTCATTTAACCACACCTTCAGAGCCTTATCTTGCTGCTCTGTATAAAGTGTTATAAGTGACAGTTGATGTTGATTACATTCAAAGTCAAGTGTAAGGCAAAAGCATGATAAGAGTGAGTGGGAAGTTGGTTGGCCTTTTCCATATCAAAAATATCCTGTAGCTGGGCCAGGCTAGGAGGAAAAACTCTGACAGCGTGAGAGATGAAGTTAAAACAACGGACCCCACCACCCATGATGGAGAGAAAGTAATGATCATTGGAATCTCACCCCTCACTTACAAGTTTTTGAATGACAAATAGTTGTCTCCAGTCAATGAAAACTTGTTACCTCCCCACCAACCAACCCCCAGTATAATAAAAAATACCAAGTCTAGTACCGCAGTAAACCAATTGCAGAAGCCAACCCATGTAATGGAAATGGCACCAAACGCTGCGCTGGGTAGCAAGTCATTAAAGCTGATGACGCACTTAAAAATGAGGACCCTGTGTCCAAATCAAGGTCCACTACTGAGCAACCTGCAAACTAATGACGTTCTTGGCAGCTCCTTTTTCAACAAGAGCATCAAAAGAAGCTACTTGAGCGCCCAGATTGGATTTTGACTTGCAACAAAAAATAAGCCTAGTCTTGCCTCTTTGCCAAGGCGTGAAACACACTAGGTAGGGAAGAGGTGTCCGCCAGACCAACCCAGTCCATCTATGTGAGTGGAGGCAGTGTCTGCCACCATCTGAACAAAACCAGACTCCAATGCTTCCTTTGGGGACAACAAAGGCGCCACCATATCCACATACGCCTGCCCCCCCAAAGCGGTACCATCAACCATGAGAACAAAAGCATCAGAATTCCCAATAGCAGGATGAGGAGGTAAATTTAGCAGCCTTAGGAACAAACAACACCATAACACTTGCAACCCATGTCTTCCCACCTCCTCTAAGAAAAAGGAAGAAACCCTGGTTCTTCTTCACTCAACCTGGGGTAGGCCCTATTAGCGTTAGGGCCAAAGGATATGTTCAAACCCCAGTGTAAAAGTCACTGACAAGATTCTGATATGACTGGATGATAAGCCTGAAATAGCTACAGCGGTTTGGGGAGAATCTGCCTACCATAATACTAGTTATGATTATTTGAGCGCCTTGAGTTGAGGCGATTTTGGGTCAGATTAAGGTTATTAGACCGCCTTCAAATAGGGTGATAAGGCGATATTAACAATTTGAAGATATTTTTTAAGATTGCCTTGAACTAAGGTGATAGAGAATTGAGAATACCATACTCTTCCAGAACCAATGAGATACTATGGAACTGAATAGATAAGCTGAGGAAATGGTATCGTCCAAAGTTGCTGAGATATAAGCGATATGAGATGATTAAAGGAGGAGGTTTTTTGGTAGTTACTAATAATGGAACAGCAAGTAACTGCTGTATATATAAATAAAGTGTCATTTGGGGCAAATAGTCCTATATTTTAAATATATTTTAAGTGTGTCTTAGAATTAATGATCTTCATATCATCTGTCTGATTGCTCAGTGGGTTAAACCCTGTGCAAAATCTCCTGGGGTATCTCAACAATTCCTTGAAAGTTATAACAGTGGTGCTCACTACAGGGGGCCATTGAACAACCACCAATACCAACTAAAAATTTTCAACACACAATCATAGTCTTCACCGAAAGATAATCATCCCAAACAGATGCGCTGGCTGAGACTGCGGAATAAAAACTTGTTGTGGATGCCATGCTTAAAAATTAGGAGGAACTCCTTCAGGAGTGTGACGAAGTAATGACTCAACTTAAAATGAGCTAGTCAGCTGCGAATACTTAGACAGCAGAACAGGCAGCTCGCCTATTGACTAATTGATGCTACTGAATGTCTACACTGCACTGAGAATAATTTAACAACTACCTTTTACCCGCCTCATCCCCATTGGGAAGTGGAAGAACAAAGGGGCACTTGGGAAGGATCTTTTTATGAAGAATATGCAACCAGCATAATAGCTGTCCTGACTGCTGATGAGACCTACATTACCCCATGAGCAGCTGGGCTTTACGAGCCTGCCCCTCCTCAATATTTCAGTTATGGGGCACAGACAAAACTGCACCACACTGCTAAGGCTTGCATTTATGAGTGGAAGGAGGAGGAGGTCTGCATTGAAAAGCTACCCCCTTTTGACTGCACTAGAAACATCCATGGGTTCTTCAAACAATTTGATTTTGTGGCAGAAGGAGCCTCTGATTGCCGGAAGGCTAGATTAATGATATCCACCTTGGTTATCAGAACCACCAATCAAGTTACTTGCTACCTTTTAAGAAGTTCCTTACTTACCACAAAGTGAAGGAAACTGTGTTGCGGTTGTTTAGTGCTACTTAAAAAGATGTCACAGCATAAAGCTGAGTTTCTAACCATTAGGTTCCAACATAATGAGACCCTCACTGCATTTGAAGGTTGTTTATGACAGAAGCCTATGTGTTAATAGGAACAGGCGTTCTAGCTGAAGCTAACGTGTGAATTGCACTAACCTCCGCTGTGAAGCCATATCATGAGCTTTACAATGTCATTTCTCCAATTTTGGACGATGACGTCCCCCTGCTCAAAATTTGTTCAGTTATTGCACTGGATATTCACTAACTTCCCTCCTCCCAATACATAGCGGAAACACACCACCGCCATAGCTGAACCCTTCTATTTAAGGGAGTCCTTACATCCTGGCCTGATTCCACCTACTAACCCAGCCGTTTTATAATCATGCGCCCTGCCCTCAGATGAGTTACCCCCAGCAGTTTGACTTCTTCTCAAGTCCTGCCTATGAAAAGTTATCAGCAGCCTAACTACCAAAACAGCTCTAATTATGCCAAATGTCAGCAATTGTCCTACCGACCTAGCCCTGGTTAAGCCAAATGTCAACAAAATTATTGGCATAGACCTTCTTATGAGAACCAAGAACGTGGATCCTACATGGTGAATTGTTTTTAACGTGGTCACCCTGGTCAGCTTTCTGGAAATTGCCCCAACCATTGTGTCCAATATGTAAGCAGGACCAATACTACCAGGGAAAAGAGGGAGCAGAGTAGAGACGGGACTCTCTACCTCTGCTATGCCAACCCCAGATGTCCCACCTGAACCAATTTAGTATTTCCAGCCGATGTCCATCAGTATGACGATGGGATTTTCTATTATCAGCTGTTCAGAAGAGTAAATGTACTGACATGGGCACGAGCTCAGTCCTCAGCAGAAGGACCTCGAGAGCAACCAAAGCCATATACCTGCCAAATGTTTGACCAAGCTTCTTTAGACAAGCTAAATTCTGTCGCTGATGGCCCTTCCTAAAAGGTGTAAATGTTGCCCTTCTGGTAAAAGCTATTGCCAAAGAGTACCCCAAAGTCAGTGAGGGGATTACAAGCTTTTTAGGAATGAGACACCTTAAATGTCCACATAAAAACAGTCAATATTCTTCTTATTCTGAATGTACTTACCGTGACATTTTGTAGCGAAAACCTGGGTTTGCACTATATTAGAGACGGGCGCACCAGTCAACCTAGTTTCCACCAAGTCAGTATTGAATTTGTCAAAAACCTGATTTGGAACATCAAATGGTACATGGGACCGCTGGAGCTGAAAACACAGTCTTTAATGGAGCGTAAAGTGCACTTACGTTGTGGTTTGGGTCAATTTTTGTGGTAGCCCTAATGATAATGCTACCAACCAGTAATTATGACCTGATAATAGAATTGTATTCATGTGACACTATGAGGCTGTTGCTGATATGATCTAAGAGACCTTCAAAATTTTGGGGCAGCGGATCCCAATTTACTTTACCTCCAGCAGAGTTACAAAGGATCCGGTGCATATGAGGCATATTAATTTTGCCTATAGTGATGGGGTGGTTCAAGTTCACTATCATCAACTAAAGGGAAAAACCTGGGCCCACCCCCAGCAGGTATATGAATATAAAGTGCTGCTCAGAGCTGCTGGAGCTATATCTATCCCCTATGGACACCAAGTAATAGTAAACACTGAGTTAGAGGTGAAGTTCCAGATGGGCTTTATGGGGAGATCATCAGGCTTTATCATCAGTCACAGTTTGAGCCCCACGTGGCTCCAGGCATTATTCTCCCAGGTCATGGGAGATCAAGGTTTTATTAGTGAATCTATAGCCTGAATCAATGCAAATTCGCTGACACCAAATAGTGGCATTTTTACATATGATCCCTTTAAAGAAGGTCCTTTAGGTTCACAAGTTTGGGATGCTATATGAATTTGGACTACCCTTTAAACCAAACTTGGCGTAATGACATTAGTAGCATTAAAATTAATGGGGTTATTGGAGGAACAAAAAGATCAGGTAATAGTTTTATCCCAAAAATATAAGATGATCTTTGCCTTAGATGACCACAACTTAAGGTGCATGCGGGGAGTGGTCCATTGAGTGGAAACTGGGGATTATCCCTCCATCAGACCTTGGCTGATCCGCCAGTCTAGGGCAGCCGAGGAAGTAGTAACCAAGGAGATCAAAAAGCTCCTCAAACAAGGGATGCTCAAACCATCAAAGAGTCCATGGGCTTTGCTCATTCCAATTTTCAAAAAGAAGGATGGAACCAACCAGGTAGTAATAGTTACCAGAAGCTCATCAGCATTACCAAAAAGGACTAATACCCTTTGCCTAGAATTGATGATGCTTGAATAGGTTGGAAGGTGCTCATTACTTCTCAGCAATGGATTTGATATCTGGTTATTATAAATTGAGCTGCCCACAGCGGAACAGGTGAAATGCGCCATGATCACGTCCAAGGGGCTTTTCCAACCAACCCATATGCCCCAAGGTTTACGTAACGCCCCAGCTACGTTTCAGTGGGCCATGGACACCATTCTCAATGACCTGAAGCTGTCTTGTGTCATTGTGTACCTTGACAATATTAACGTCTTTCCGCATACATTCTCTAAGCATCTTACCCACCTGGAGGAGGTCTTCTGCTGACTTGCAGAGGCCAACTTAAATTTCAGGCCCCATAAATGCCACTTCTTTTAGGACCAACTGAAGTACCTTGGGTTTGTGGTGGATGCGAACAGGCTGAGGTCCCAACAAGCTAAGAGGAGGCTATTTGAAATATGGCTATGCCAAACATTAAGCGCAATATAAAGTCTTTTAGGTATGGGTGGCTACTACTGCCACTTTATACCCTACTTCAGTTGTATTAAAAGTCTTCTGTTTGAGGTATTAAAGGAGGATGACTCGTTTGAATGGACGGAACGCCACCTGTTCTCCTTTGATACACTCTGAATGGCGCTAATCAGTGCTCCAGTGATGCGCTACCCTAATTTTGATAAAAATTTTATTATCCAGATGAATGTGTCTTTTTACGCCGTTGGGGTGGTTCTATCTCAAAAAAATGACAAAGTGGAGGAGCGCCCTTTGGCGTACTGCATTTGAAGCCTGAATTGCTAAGAACATAATTATACTGTGACCAAGCTAGAGTGCTTAGCAATGATATGCGCGTATATACATTTTAGGTGTATTTTCTTGGAGTGAAGTTTAAGTTTATAACAGATCATGCTTTGTTACGTTGGTTGAAGAACCTTAAGGAGCCTGAAGGGCGTCTAGACCGATGGGCTTTCAAACTGCAGGCCTTTGAGTTTGAGATTCTCCATCAATCTGGAGCTAAATACCAGAACGCCAATTGCTTTGTTGAGTTGCCAATCATTGCTTTTATGTCAGATCTCAGTGACGTTATGTATGACAAAATGCTTAGCGGAAAATATGATGACGACATGACTTAAGTCATCAAAGTATTATATGGTATAAGGGCCAATAAATTCCATAAGAATGGTGCATTGTACAAGCGGATAGGGGACACTACTGTGAATATCCCAAGGCCTTCCGCCTGAACTAATATTATTATGAGTGCACATCGAGTTGTTGGACATGGTGGAGTACATAAGACCCTGGGTTTGTTGCAAACTTGGTACTATTGGGAAAGCATGAACTTTGATGTGCTCAAAACCAATTCCTGCTACCACCAGTGCAAATTGGAAAAGCCTTCTACCAGAAGACCTCATAACAGTTTTTGAAAAACCAATTTTCCTGGCATACGGTTTCCATTGATGTCATTATGTCTCTGCCAACAGGAGCCAACCAGTCAAATTACATTCTGGTGGCAATCGACAACTTGACCAGGTGGTTGAAGCATGAGAGATATAGGATTTGGGGGCGGTAACAGTGGTTAAGATTGTAATATAATATTTATCCAGTGACATGGCTGTCCTCAATTCATCCTTACTGACAATGGAACTAACTTCACTTCACACATCCTTCCAAGGTTAAATGAGCTGATGGGCATCCATGGGGTTCCAACAACCCCATACCACCCTGAGTCCAATGGAATGGTTAAACGCGTTAATGAGACCTTGGTGACATACTTCAGAAATTGGTAACAGATCAACCTTACAATTGGAGTTCCCTCCTTTCACCGCTGTTTTTGCCTATAATATTAGCTACCATTCCGCCAAGGGGAAGAGCCCCTTTCAACTATTATATGGATGACACCCAGATTTTTGGCATTGTTCTATTTTTGCATAGAAGATACCAGTGGAATGGATCCTCACAGTTATCTGACTAACCTTGTGGACACGTTGATCAAATTGCAAACTGGATCATACTCTTTCAGCTTAGCCAAGGATATCAAGAATCAAGTGGCTGATCAGGTACAGCGTAGCGGATTAGCTCAGTTCAAGGAGAGGGACATGGTTATGTTCCTTGACAAACATGGTTTTGGTCATTAGCAAAAATTGGCCAGCATCTGGATTGGGTATTGTAAAGTCATTGAGAAAACAGGTGTTGACACCTACACTATTAAAGACTCTACAAGCAGTTGGATCATTAACTGGACACACATGAAGTTCCTCCGGCCATATAAGCAATAGAAGCCTTATCATTCAGTTAATGGTGGGGTATTTTAATAACCTGATATGAATGGAAGATAAGCCTTAAATAGCTACGCCGGATTGAAGAATCCGCTGACCATAATACTAGTTATGATTATATGAGCGCCTTGAGTTGAGGCAATATTGGGTCGGATTAAGGATATTAGATCGCCTTCAAATAGGGTGATAAGGCGATATTAACAATTTGACAATATTAAGTAAGATTGTCTTGAACTTTGGTGATAGAGAATTGATAATATTAGACTACGCTAGAACCAATGAGATATGGCGAAACTGAATAGCTAAGCTGAGGAAATGGTATCATTCAAAGTCGCTGAGATATAAACAAAATTGATGTTTGAAGGAGGAGGCTTTCTGGTAGTTTAGTGAGAATGGAACAGCAGGTTCGCTGTATATATTAAATAAATAAAGTGTCATTTGGGGTATGTAGCTCAATATTTTATCATAGTTTTAAGTGTGTCTGAGGACCAACAATCTTCATATTACTGTCTGATTGCTCAGTGGTTTTGACCCTGTGCAAAATCTCCTGGAGTATCTCAACAATTCCGCCAAAGTTATAAAAGCTTCAATCTTCCAAACAGGCCCTCATCCCAGCATACACCTCCATTGCCAACAGGTGAACCTTCCATTTATATAACTGAACCAACACGGCACCCCACCCATAGGGCAGGATGGAAAAGAATGGAAATGGGAGTCAAACCATTATGTCATGGAGCGTGATGATAATTAAAACAAGACTTTCCTGAAGCTTTCAGATGAATGAACACCCAATTACTAGCCAGAAACCCTAGGTGCAGTCATATATATTGATGGATGAAAAATGAAAAAAACAGCCACGAGGACTAGCCAGGTATTTCCAGAATTGGAAATCATCACCACAGAATATTACATGTAGCTCTAAACTTCACAAACAATTTCAATATATCTTTTATGAATCTTATTGATGCTAAAATGACAGAAAAAGAGAAAATGGAGCAACAGTGGTATCTGTTTGGTACTGCTGCCTAAATGCCCGCAAAATGAGGAAATGAAACTATGTGCACTATCATTGAGCATATTTTACAATTTAGTTCCATTAGATCAGCTTTGCAAAATGTTTTCTGATCCTGATTCACATGTGACCTGATTGAAAGATTGGCATTAAATATGTTGGAGAGAATATTCATGCTTCTGCAGCCAAGCTTAGTGCAATGTCAACGATGCCTCTGGAGGACGGCAGTTTGCACTCATGGCCAGGCCACATATGGCTGAAATCACTGGGTTGGAAAGGGTTTGCCCACACCTATACCGGTCAGGGATGGCTCATTTGTAAAATTTTTTTGGAAACCCTGGCAGATGGGCAACTTTTTGCCCAAAAAATTATGTTGTGGCTGTTATTTTAGTGGAATGTGACTCGCCTCCCTGGTGGAACTTAGACCTGTTGATACTCTCTCCTGGAAACCAACGCCCCCTACCTTTCACTGGCAATGGCTTCTACCCTTCGCCACCTCCTGGAACATCCTCTAGTTATTGTCCACCACTCTTTGGTAAAAATGTGCTGAAGAGGCAAAATTTGTAGGGGATGCTCCATTACCCACCTCTCATATACCACATGGATAAAATCACTAGGGAAACAAAAGGGATGGCTGCCAGCTTTGTTCACATTTTTGTTAGAAGCAGAAATTTCTCTTGATCCATCCGAAGGGGTTGGTCACCAAGGCTCACAGGTTCCTCCTTATACTTAATCAAATCCCAGGATAGGTTTTCCCATCAAAGAATGGTGAAGGGTAGTTTGCAACCCTGATCTCTGGGATTAAATATTCCACATTATCCTCAGCAGCAGCATACTTACTACAACAATTTTTAATGGCTCTTGCTCCAATTTAGGTTCTGTGAATCATCTTAGGGGACAAGTGTGGGTTCTAGGAGTGATGTGATAAATGGTGATTATTTCAAGACTGGACTTGCAAGGGCTCCCACTTAACTAATTTTTATATATAAGCTCTGTTAAAAACGTCGTTTTTGGGCTTCAGAAACAAGATAACTGATCTTATATTGGCTTGTACTTTGCTATCCATTATCATAACAGCAATACGCCATTTACAATGAGGGTTCACCAAGCTCCACAGGAGGAAGTTCCATTGTAGCAATAACCTCAGGGCTTTTATTATATTTAACTTAGAGATAGACTTGAACAAACACTTGAGCTCCACTAAAATTGAGGGAGTATCAGCGGGAGTCACTTCCTCATTTAAAGAAAGCTAGTGCTTTTGGAAGCCATATTTATAAGGTTCTTCTCAATTGAAATGACATCGACCAAATTAATTGAAACATTTAGCAGTAACTCGGAGCTAGACCCCAATTGACCCTTAAATCTATTAAATCTGAATATTTTGAAGAAACAAACCCTCCATTTCCAAAGGAGCGCCTGAGTAATCAGGGCGGTACTATATGAAATTCTACACAGATAAACCAACGCGTCTAAGTTTACTAGATTTTTTATTAAACCCTCGGGGCTAGACCCCATTGATCTTTGAAATCATCCAAACCAAAGGTATGGAAGAAAAAGAAGCTTTTATTTCCAAAAAGAGTGCTTGAGTTTTCCATGCCAGTATTTTATAAGTGTCTACGTGTGAAACAATGATGGCCAAATTAACTGTCCCTTTTCTGGTTGGGGTGTGATAATTACCTCAAAGACCCTTAAGCAAATGTCCAAAGTTGTCAGGGGGAGTCCGCCATACCTGAGAATATGCTTGTGGGAGAATCCAGAATGGAATTAAGGAACAACGTTTGAAGTATGTCAGACAGTGGTAAAGTCTGGGCCCAAACACATAATCAATTTAATTACTGCCGCTAGGGGCGTTCCACCTGGCAGAGAGTGAAGAACTTGTAGAAGGTTTGAAAGGAAGACACATCAGGATGACGTGCTTCCAGAAAGCGTTATAAAGATTCCATAGATTTCCATAATTGTGGCTGTGCACAGAACACATTAAAGACCCAAATTTGATTTACCAGGGAACAAGTGTCTAGCAAGTCAACGCTGCAAGATTTTTGATGAGAGCTATTTGAAACTGTTGGGATAGAAGCTTTGGAAGCAATGAAAAGCTAGAGCCTGCTGAATTTTAGTATATACTTTTTAGGTAGGTCTTAGAATAATAACAGAAAGATCCTGAAGGGCTCAAAACCACCAGATACAAGCAGAAAGGGTAAAGACCTCCAAGTTGGCTCTAGCGAATATAATGCTGAGCTGTACTAAGAATAAACCAACTGAAAACGCTGTGGTAAGCAGCATATTGACCATGACAAATGTCCAGCGTACCCAGTTGATGCTCAAAGAAAGCCCTACTAGTAGAATTTTGATGCATGTATAATAAAGGGTTTGGCAAATGATGTCAAGTGAGTTTCTATAACGCTTTCATCCCCTGAGAGGTGATGGGGAATGACCAACCACACAACCAGGGAACAACCTGCCAGCAATAGGGGAACATAGCACCGTGAAGGGTGCCAGTACCCAAGGGCCCCAGGGATAGGGTATACAAAATGATTTAAACCCCCCAAAAAGCTAAAAATGCAAGGGCCTGGTTAGACCCCAACTGGAGTCCATTACCAGGTGAAGATCCGCATCAAGGCTCTTTGGGCCCAAGATGTGCAGGGATTTAAGTTCAACCAGAGGGGGAACAGTATCAGATGATAATTTATAAAGGATATAATGACTTATGTTATATAAGACCTCCTCCATGAGGTTGGTAGAGAGGTCCAACCAAATACTTATTAATAAAAACAAATAGGTTTTATTGTAAAAAAGTTAATCAACGAAGAAAGTTGGCATTGTGAAACCACATTAAACAATCAAGGAATCATTTTCGATCATGTGAGGCACTGCACTTAATCTAATTAATAAGTACAACTTTTTCATCAATTGTCATACTATAGCTAAAGTAACCTTGTACTTGTGTGATTAAATTAAGTTGAATTTTACTGGGGTTTATAATAGTATAAACTGAATGAGACTCAAAGTCCCATTCTCTGATTAAATGTAACTACCTGCTGTAAATCTCCATATATCTGGTCATTTTAAGGCCATAGATGTTACGCTCATCCAACTATCATGCGCTTCCCTAAATTTAACATGAGCATATATTGCTCTTACCCAGCGTTGGTCCAGGGTTGCTTCTAGTTGGGCAGGCCCGCCAATTTTTTCCTCTTAGCCTCATCCCGCTCAGCCTTATTCAATCAATCTGTCCCCACAATAATATCATTTAACCATGGCAGACACTTTTGGTCTTATGGGAAACCCCAAATGTTGGAGAGGTCAAAAACATTCCAATTCCTCCAGTCTTTGCATTTTAGGCCTATGGTCAAATTTTGTATATTATATGTGCTGACATTTGTTAGCAGATTGAAATATCACTCAAAAGGTGGTAACATCATGATTGCGCAGCAGACAATCTTGGTTAAGCTAATACAGGTGCAGAGAGTGCAATATGAATTATTGGCATAATTTAAGATATCTGGGTGTTGGGAAGAAATCAGGAGGAGCAATTTGACTAGTGTTAATGATCAATATACAACATCTAAGCTTTGAGGACAATTTGTAAATACACTTAAAATTTGGGGCTCAGAGGAGGGTTTCACATCAAGGGCAACACAGGAATATTATACAGTAGGAATAATCTATGCCAAATTTTAAGCATAAACAACTCTTTGTTGTAAGCTTTATATCTTATTTTCAGATTAAAATTAGAAAAACTATTAAATGAACTGGCAGCAACCCTTAAGGGGATTCTGGCATTTGCAATTGGAAATAACTAGGAGCAAACCCAAACTAACCTCTATGGGGTGGATATATTAGACTATATGATAAAATTTTTTATTTGAAGTTTAGCAATTTAAAGTTAAAAATAGATTAGAATTTGGTTCAAATTGTATGGACTAGTGAGCCAAAGCCTTCTGGATCAGGGGGACCTGCTAATCAATTTTTGTATTGATCTTTTTACCCTTGGGGACAAAACGTAATGCTGGGTGCTGTATCTGGTCAGATCTGGTCAATTTGTCTTATGGATATGCATAGTTAACCTCAATTCAGAAAAAGACGCTCAATACTTGGATGCCTATCTGAGGCCAGCCTTAGGTCCCTAGACTGAGCCACCT
This sequence comes from Massospora cicadina, assembly GCA_022478985.1. Taxonomy (NCBI): domain Eukaryota; kingdom Fungi; phylum Entomophthoromycota; class Entomophthoromycetes; order Entomophthorales; family Entomophthoraceae; genus Massospora; species Massospora cicadina. The sequence continues at coordinate 104,542 of JAKSZP010002878.1, read as the reverse complement.
CTATAAGACCCCTTTATCTTATTTAAAATTAAAGAAGATAGAAAGATAGGTTAAAGAGGGATGCCCATCAGGGGAAGGCATTAAATCAGCGCTCTTTCTGATACACGTGCAAAGTACTATTAGAGTCTAAGGGGTAGCCCAAAATTAAACTTCCTTAGGTCTTAAAGAGAGTATACCAGTCTAGAAAAATGTTTGCCCACAGGACTTAAAATTTGGCTCAATGGATTAATTAGCTTAATATATAATCATTGTATGTAGATATGTATATATGTATGTATGTATATATGAGTGTATGTATATTTTATTCAAGATAAGGGGACTATGGGACCCTCTTTATTGACAGAAAAATAAAAGGGAATGATAAAAAATGGAGCAAAATTACTAAAAACCCCGACTTAATCTCTAGTATGCTAGGCCAGGTTTCCCTAGACTAGCATAACTGATGGGGAAGGGGGGCGAAAAGGGTGTTTGAGGGAACGCGCCAGGGCAGACAAGAATGGAGTAGGCGTATCAGCTGAATGTGGTTGGAGGTTGAAGATGTTTTATTACGTTTCATCAATAATATCTGCTGTGCTCATTGAATCGATATAATCAGATAGGCTATTCTCTACCTGCAGGAGGAAACTTGGCAGATGGACAAAATTAGTTTTTTCTTTTAAAGATTTACCACTGTTAAAGCCACACCCTTAAGCGGCTTGCATGGTTAAGATCACCTTGCGGCCCATCACAAATATTTTCTGTTTTGGCAAAAGGAAATTTTTCAGGGAATGTTGGCCCAGGGAAACATTTTTCAAAGGTCCCAAAATGGATTTAACGTTGGCTTGCAACGGGGTGTTGTTGGGGGCAGCTGCAACATAAGTTACCATTCTGAATAGAGGTTTATACTGGGGACAGTCATTTTTAGGGCTGAATTGATTATGAGGAAGTGATTCAGAGGAAGGATTTAAAATCATCCCATTCAAACATGAGATCAGTCCCATGTGGGAAATTGTCCTTGTCAACCCAATTGAGGACATCAAAAGGATATAAGTTGGGCCTGAGATCGACCCAGCAACTGAGGTTGATTGGTTTAGAGACGAGGTAAGATTTTTGTTTTTGAAATTAAACTTTTGGTACTAACTGAGCTTAGACATTTGGTTTGTATTTGTGGGTTGGCTTTTATTGATTGGCTGATTTCAAATCAGCCACAACTGCTGGCTTCAAGGGAGGGGAAGGGTAAATCAATCACCAAGCAAAAATTCTAGCTGAGGCAGCTGAAATGCTGGCTGCAGCTGAGGAGGCAAGGGCTGAGCCCCTGACCTCCATGTGGCACGATAGTATCTTTTGGAATAACTAAACTAAAACAAGAAGGGAAAACTGCCAACCCACCTTTGATGTGGGCCCAAAAATGATGGTTGGGGTTAATTTTAGGAAAGATCGAGGAAAAATCATTTGAGTGATTTTGAAGTTTGTGGGGAAAATTGTCACAAATATGTGAGGCCTGGCAAAATGTTTTGCCCCGTTTGGGGCCACAAATTGCAGAACAGGGTCAGAGCTGTAAATGGCCAACCTTTCCACTAATTCGTGGTGGGGAACTGCAGGTTGGAGATGGGTGGGCAAACCTGCAAAATGCACCAAAAGAGTGGTGTTTGCAGGTAAATGGGTTCCAGTGGTAGGAAGAGGTGTATTTTTTAAATTTAGTTGGATGGTTGCCACTATTGCAGCATCAGCTTCATTTGCAAAACCAAGATCAAAGTAGTCATTGTATGGGCGAAAATTAGAAGACCGCAGGCTTCATCACTGCCAAAACTTCCTCAATAATTTTTTGGTCAGAATAGGGAAATAATATGCTATACTCGACATGAAGCTTAAAGCACATGTTGCCTTGAGGGAGCACCAGGGGGATTTTTGGCACCACCTGGGAGTGTTCAAGGTGGGTGGCGAGGTCCTTCAGCGGGATGAATCACCCCACCAAATTGGTAGGGCTGGACCCTACCCATGACTGCTTGGGCGCCAAGCGAAAACTGCTTGACAGTGCTGGCCTGCTTCCCCAGGAGGGAACAGCATATGGCACTGAAGCAGGCAACTTGGATGTTGGCTGCTGGCAACTCAACATTCGAAATAAAATTAAACTTAATAAACTTTATGACTGATTTAGTTCTGTGAAATTTCAAAAACTGATCGTCACAAGAGAGAAAAGTCCATGTATGTATGTATGTATGTATGTTTTATTCAAGGCAAGTGACCAGGGGACCCTTCTTACTGGTAATATGTATGTATGTTTTATTCAAGATAAGGGAGCATGGGACCCTTCTTATCAGCACAAAAAATAAAAGCAGGAAAAAAGGAGCAAAATTTGCAAAAAAAACCTGATTTAACCTCTAGCATGCTAGACTAAGTTCCATTAGCCTAGCATAACTGAGGGGGAAGGGGGTAAAGTGGATGTTTGTGGGGATCACATAAGGGCAGAGAGGAATGGAGTAGGTGAATCTCTTGAATGGGGTTAAAGGTGAAAGAGAGTAATATTAGTTTCATTGATAGTATTTGCTGTGCTTGTAGGAATCCCGCTTGTTTGTGCGCGCTGGTGCTTACACTTCTGGATCTCACAAAGGTTTTTGATAAAATTAGAAGTTAAACACTAATAAAAAAACTTGGGGTTTATGAGTTTCTATTAGCAGTGCTAGGCAAGAAAAAACTGATCCCCCTCAATACCCAACTGATCAGTATTTAAACCGTATAGAAGGTTGAGGGGATTCAATAATAAAAAATGATAGCTTATACTAATCCAAATTAGGAAATAGGGGAAATTTGCCTATCAAAGCTTGGAATACTCGCTTCACCTTGGCTGAATGATGGATGGGGAAATAACGATTAGCATTATGTACCTGCGCAGTAACAATTAATGAGCTTCAGCCAATCCCCATCAGAGAAAATTAGTTTACCTTGGGGGACCCCTGCCACGCCTATAAAATGGGGTGGTCCCTGCATAGGTGCTTGAAGTGACCTGGTTGTGGCTAGAGGGGTACCATTCATTGGACGCCCCAGGGTCTGCCACATGGTTGGAGTAATCTGACTGCTTGATTTTATGTTTGTTGCCCTTGTAACATTCAAAATTTGTGTTACCCCAATTTGCAGGTCCCACTGAGAATCAACTAGGGTTTTTTGGTTGATGAAATTGATATTTTTATCAGAATTGCGCCTAGGATCATCACAAACTCATAAATAGCTGACATTTACTCTTTTTGGCTGATTTTGATTCAAAACATTCTTCTTTTGCAGATGAGAGGGCAAATGTCCAACAGTGCTCATTGCATCGATATAATTGTTCATAGTATTTTCCACCCACAAGAGTAAACTTGGCAGATGGACAAAATCAGTTTATTTTCTTCAGAAGATTTACCGCTGTTAAAGCCACACACTTGATCAGCTTGCATAGTTGACTCAATTGCCTTGTGTTTTATCACAATTATTTCTTATTTTGTGGTGAAAGAAAATTTTTCATGGAATTTATGCCCAGGGAAACCATTTTTCAAAGGGCTCAAAATGTATTTAACGTTGGCTTGCAACAGGGTGTTGGGGGCAGCTGCAACTTCAGTTGCCATTTTAAAAGTTGTTTATACTGGGGACAGCCCTCTTTAGGACTGAATCAATGATGAGGTGGTGATTCAGAGGAAGGTTTTTAAAATCCTCCCATCTAAACGTGGGATCAGTCCCATGTGGGCAATCGTCCTCAACAATCCAGTTGAGGACATCAAAAGGATTTAAATTTGGCCTGATTGGCCTAATGACTGAGGTTTATTGGTCAAAAGGCAAGCTCAAATTTTTTTTAAATTTGGTGTTTGGCGTCAACTGAGCTGAGACATTCATTTTGTATATTAGACTGGTAATGCTGAAAGGCTGATCTTAATCCAGCCACACCTGCAGGTTTTGAGAGAGGGAAAAGGAGAATCGCTCCCCATGCAAAAATTTTGGCTGGAGCATCTAAAAAGCTGGCAGCAGCTGAGGAGGTGAGGGCCAAGTCCTCAACCTCCACCTGGGTAGGGCACTTCTGTTTTGAGTGGTCCAATCCAAAACATGAAGGGCAAACCGCCCACCCGCCTTTGACTTGGGCCCAAAAGTATTGGTTGGGGGCAGATCTAACAACTGAATGTGGTGGAATCACCTGAGTGTCCCGTGATTGATGTGCCAAATTGTGGTAAATGAACAAGGGATGGAAGGCGTTTGGCCCCATTATAGACCACAAACTGCAGAACAAGGCCTGAGACATAAATGGCCAACCCTTCCACTAATTCGTAGTGGAGAACTGCAGGTTGGACCGCTAAATTTCAATTTTCGAATATTACAATCACCCAGAAATTTAGCTTAACGAATCTAACGAATAATGGTGGTAATGTCCACTGAACGCACCTCCGATGCTTTGGGATTCACTCAAGCTCACCCCAAATCACAGAACCCTTGGTTGCCAACTTGTGCGTCAACCCATACAACCCGCTTTCAAACTGCAGCTGCAAAAGAAGAAGCAGACCAGTTTTTATTAAACCATGGTGGGATCACAAATGATACCACCACTGTACAGCCTACCCCAGTCAACTCTATGTTGACTGAGGGTCATCCAATTAGTGCGCCCCACCCTGGAGGCACATCTAAGGTTTTACCCACGGTATTAGGGAGTATTGCAGCTCCCAATACCACACATGGGGTTTGTATGGCTTTGCCAACTGCCTCCACTTCAGAAATCAGCCTGGGCGCCCAAACTGAATCGTCAGAAAGTGTTAAATCAGTTGGTCATCATTTTTCACTTCCAACATTACCCAAAGCGGCCAAACTGAATATACAGTATTTGGTGAATCAGTTGGCCGTTATTTTAATGGTTTGGAAGGTAACCAACGCGCATCAACTGAATCAACACTGAGTGGTGAATCAGTTAGCTGTAATGTTCATCAAAATCAAAATCAACATCAAAATTCAAATGGGACTAGCCAAATAGCCAATCAACCAGCTGAAAAATCCCTACCAAAATCTGCTGATGGTCAGATGAAGGCTGGAGTAATAGATTGGTTTGATGATGAGCCATAATTACCCAATCAATTGGCAGGGAATAAACCCAAACCAGGTAAGCCTACCCAACCTGCAAAAAATCAAGTACCTACTTGGAAGGCCCAGCAGGGGCCAGCGCGTAAATCCAGAGGAATGCCAGCGTCTCCGTCTGGTATTCCCCCATGAAGAAACCACTAAATTACATTTAAATTTAAATGTAAACAAAAATAAGCGAGTGAAGGATTCCTCAGGCGCATGGCAGAGAAAACTAGTTACTGCACCACCCACCATTGAGCCTCGTGAAGCTGCTTTTGTGGCTGAAGTGAGGAAGAGATGGGCAGAAACTCGCTCACAACGTGCACTCCCTAGGTCCACTCTTGCTCAAGCAGTTAGAGTCTACTATGGGCATAATCATGTTGAGTTTTATGCAAGGGATTATTTTAAATATATTGAAGCCATAGCAAGAGCTTTTCCAGTTAACACCACTATTCATGAAATGGTGGAAAGCCACTATATTGATGGAGGGTTTACAACTGCAGCAGATGCAGACCGTTCAGCCTCAGTTACAATTGAGATTCCGCATGGCTCTCTTCATGTGCTGAGAACTAGATCTAACTTTGAGAAAATTTCCTGGGTAACTTTCTTAAATCTTCCAACTACAGTGGACTCAGAATCCCAAAAGCTTGCGCTTCACCGAGTATTGATAGTGATTTAGGTCAGTTCTATCAGTAAACCTGTGCGCACCAGCCTATTATGCCCCAACCCAGAGGGCTCATATTGCTAGGGCATCATTTATCCCCAACCTTATGGTGTCCCGCAACATGGAGGCTATCCCACGTGTTGCAGTCATTGGATCCTGTTCTGAAATCTTCTTTGTTGATCCAGACCAGGCAAAACACGTTGCTCATGGTGTAATTCTTTGGGCCACCTATATAATAGTTGTACAGCTTGTAAACAAGCTCTCTCATCTAGTAGCCAAGTCCCTGCGACAGGTAAGAAACGCTCCCATACAGCAGCAGCGGCAATCCCACAACCACTTACTGGGTGCCCGTACAGGATCTCACCCCTCTGCCCTTTGTGTAGCAGTTGAGAAGGCACAGCCAGTAGCACAACTTTATTCCATTAGTGCGGAAAACCCTCTCCATATGGGAACCCCTTCTAAATTACCAGACCCTTCACCAGCCCAAAATAAGCGCAAATCTGCTTCTCATCAAGCTAACACAGAGGAAGCCAACCCAGGGGTGGCATCTAAAACAAATTCAGTAATACAGAATAACCCAAGGGTGGAACAGGTATGGAGTACCCCAAGTCAGGGTGGAGGCACCAAGTCATTGCCACCCCCACCATCTACGGGTATTGCAACTCAGACGCCATTCTCAGTACTGAAGGATGTGACTCTGGACTCTGATACATCAGATGATGCACAAATGGAGGAGTCTATGGAGCACCCTCAAGATACTCCTGTGCAAAGCAGTGGGGGAAGTATCTTGGGCTGGCTTACAGGCTCCTCAGCCCCATCAACTCAGGATAATCCTCCTCCTTGTTGATCAGCACGGATTGCTGCAAAGAGTCAAGCTCAAGGACTAAAAATGAGCAGCCTTATGGATGCAGGTTGAAGCTCTGGTAACCCCCAGGATACGGAGGGGGACATCTATGAGGCCCCAAAGGGGCACCCTGACCCTGCAGTCCATTAACTATAATGGGCTGCAGGATTACAAGCGGAGAGCCCGCCTCCTCCACAACTTCAGGTTGACTCACATGGATATTGCAGACGTCCAGGAGCCCCATGTCCACCCCTCTGATTTTGTAGCATGGAATAACCAATTTGGATGTAACTCCTGTTGGACACACTATGTGGCCCTTATTATCCTCAACCCCCTGGTGAAAACCCACCAATTTTCGAAACACCTTGATGGTCGCCTTATATTGGCTAAATTATAAACCCCTGAGTTCTCCTTCTTTGTTGCAAGCATATATCTGCCAAATGCAGGTCAAGAGCAGGACCGTCTTTTGGAAGAACTTGCTCTACTACAACTCCCAGGCAATACAGTGCTGATGGGGGATTTCAACACAATATTAAGTCGGGTGCATGACACCTTTCCTCCTGCCACACAAGACAGATGAGGTACAGCTCGGCTTCAAAATTTCCTCAGGTCAAGTGGTTTCATGGATGCCCTCCCCTCTCAGCATCTGGACTTGGCTGTATGTCTCGGATCCAAGGCGCAGGTCGGAGATTCACATCAGCTTCATGGATTGATATGGCCTAGTGGGCCCATTGCTGGTTGTTTGAGTTTCCTCTCCCATAACCCGAGATAACACTATAAGTGATCACAGATCCCTCACAGTGATCCTGACAACAATCCTCAGACCATTAAGAAGATTTTGTCCAAGGATTGCTCCAGGGCTCTTGAACAACCAGTTTGAAAGATAGAAGATAAATGAAGCCATTTGTGAGCCAGAGCACCTGGCCTCACCTCATTTGCGAACTTTACAAGAAAAATGGGCTGATACAAAAGCAGGGATCCTATAAGTAGCCTACAATTGTGCTAAGGCTCAAATGACAGCGGCCCAGGTTAAAGTCAGACGTTCTGAAGCTAGAATAAGACACCTTGAAAGGAATTGCCAACTGGTGCCTTCCTCTCAATGTTTGGAGGCTTGGGAATTGGCCCACGAGACATACCAGCAGGAATTTACTGAGCAAGAAGAACGTGCAGCAAAATTCACCTCGTCACGTTACTACACCCAGTGGGAACGGCCCACCCATTTCTTTTACCAGAAGCAGAAAGCCCGCTCAAAGGATCAGGAGATTACAACCCTGAGGGTGGGGACCACTGTCACCACAAATAAAGAGGAGATCACCAGCGAGATCCACCGTTACTATTCAGCCCTCTTCAAGGCTTCCTGGGTAAGCCCAGCAGATGTTCATGAATTCATTTAAGGGGCTCCGGAACCAATGGTTAATTTCTCTCTCTCTCTCTCTCTCTCTAGGATGAAGAACTTCTTGCACCAATTACACAGCAAGAAGTAATGGACATTCTACTCCACAGCCCACATCCGAAGGCCCCAGGCCCAGATGGTATCCCGTTTGAGGTGTATCTAGTGGATCCCAACAGTTACAAAGGCCCTCCAGACTCCTCTTCTTGACCCTCTTGGCAGAAGGGGGAGTACTTCCTGACTTGAGAGGATCAATTATGACCCTTATCCATAAGAAAGTGAGCCGAGAGGGCCTTGCAAACTGGCGACCAATATCACTATTGAATATGGACCACAAACTATTTACTAAGCTTCTAGAAAACCGCATGACTAAGTGGGCAGCACCACGCCTCAACCCAGCTCAACATAGCTTTATCCCAGGGAGGTCGCTTTGGAAAAATTACAATGAGCTTTTGGCAACCCTGTCAGCTAACTCATCTCAAACACATGGTTTTGTGGCGCCTCTGGATATGGAAAAAAGAATATGATCGAGTAAATTGGAAGTATATGGACGCCTCCCCTAACCCGCCTCCACAACTCACCACAAGCTAGGACATGGCTATCAGCGCTTTACGCCCAGCTTCAAACTAAGGTACTGTCCCCAACAGGCTTTAAAGCAGCGGTTATGGTTGAACAGGGTCTCCGGCAAGGGGATTCGCTGAGCCCAATTTTGTTCAACACAGCTTTGGATCCTCTTCTGGCCCTACTCCAGGAACGATTGGTGGGTATTAAGGTTCCTGGGAAACCCCCACCCGCACCATAGCCTTTGCTGATGACACAGCAGTGACAGTTGGATGTAAGAAGGACCTAGACCTGGCCATGGAGGCCCTGGATTGCTACTCCAAGGCGTCCAATGCAAAAATTAATGCTTATAAAACCTTTATAGTGCAAGTTGGTACCCCTTCTTTTCCTCCGCCTTTTGCATTGGAACCTACCCGGGGCACCTTTCAGCATCTAGGTGTCCTCTCCACACCACAAGGGGTTGCAATCAAGGATAATGAGGAACACTTTCTTGATGCAATAAACTCTCGTGTAGCTAGCTGGAGCTGCCGGCGTATCACCACCCAGGGATGCACCCTGATGGCGAATGTTTTTCTTCTATCAAAGCTATGGTTTCTCGCTCATGTCTGCCCCTTTATGGACAGTTTCTACATGAGGTTGAATGTGATACTTTGCTGTTGGATATGGGGATCCAACCACCCACCCACAGCTCTGACCACAATATCCTGACCCCGCAGTGAGAGGGGCCTAGGTCTTTTTGGACAATAGGTCTCATGCCACTTCAATACTGAAGGGGTCCATAAGCCCATCATTTGCTGGGATATGGCTCCAATGCCACAATGGGCTCCAGCCTTACGCCAGGGTTTAGAGGCCTCTCTAGGGCTCCCACGAACCTCACCAACAGCTGTGGGAGAGTGGCTAACAAACCATCCAGGCCACCGCCTCAAACCTTCATCATGTTTTTACTGGAATCAGGCTCTTCTTGCACTTAAGAGGGCAGGAGTACGGGTGTACCATGCCTTCTCTTATAAAAGGATTGGCCCTGGGATCAGCCCCTGGCATCACACCCTGGTCCACATTGGGATGATTATTATCTCCCATCTCCACCCTTTGACAGACCCCCTATGCAGCCTTGTCTCCTGGAACTTTTACCCCACGCTGTAAAATATGATCTTAAGGCGTTCTGGAAGAAAGTTACCCATCCTGTTCTCTCATCAAAATTGTCAAATACACTGTGGCGTGTTCTACACTGCTCATATAGGACAGGGGATCGAACTGGTCTCACCTTCCAGCACAAGGGTTGCCCACGATGTGCAGAGCTGACAAACACCCACCTCCACCGCTTCTTTACTTGCCCCCTCATAGCCCCTTTCTGGAGCAAGGTCTGCAAACTCCTGCAAGCAGAACCCCGGGTAGCGCACCCAGTTCAGGACTTCATGTTCAAACTCTCACTCCCCAATTGCTCCCAATCATTAAGGGTCTTGGAATTTGGTGTAGTGATATGGACTATTCATAATTCATATCTTCGCGCCACTTTTGACTCCACTCTGTGGACGCTGCCTCATATGATCACTCACTTTTAGGTTCATTTCGAGATGTCACTGAGAGTATTTACTATGTCGCCATGGGCCAATAGGTCAGTTCAAGTGGACACCTGGCTCTGGAAAAGCTTTCCCCCACCCTTTCTTGACATTTCTGCTTACACCTGCCTTCGCCTCAAGCTCTTAGGAGCTCAGGAGTGATTAAATAAAGATCAGTGTATCCCCGCTTTAGGTTGGGACCACCTAGTGCTAAAAAAAGAGAATTGCAGGTTGGAGATGGGTGGGAAAATCTGCAAACTGCAGAAAAGAGTGGTGTCTTTGGGTAAATGGTTCCAGTGGTAGGAAGAGGTGTATTTTAAAATTTAGTTGTATGGTTGCCACTATTGCAGCATCAGCTTCGCTGGTGAAGCCAAGATTGAAATACCCCTTATAGGGGCGAAAATCAATGAAGACCGCAGGCTTCACCAATTCCAGAACCTCCTCAATAAATTCATTATCAGAATAAGGAAACAACATTCTGTATTTGATGAAAAGGTTAAAAAGCATGTTGCTCCAAGGGAGCACCAGGGGCTTCACAGCACTGCCTAGGAGCGTGCAAGGTGAGTGACAAGGTCCTTTGGCAGTACAATTCGCCCTACCAAATTGGGAGGGCTGGACCCTACCTGCAACTGCTTGGGTGCCAAGCAAAAATGATTGACAGTGCCATCCTGCTTCCCCAGGTGGAAACAGCAGCCGGTGCTTAAGCAGGCTACTTGGTTGATGGTTGCTGCAAATTCAACATTTGAAATAAACTAAAATTTATTAAACTAATTTAATTGATCAACCAATTTGATTAAACTTAAATTTTAAAAAGTAAGCTTAAGAAAGAAAAAGTGTATGTATGTATGTATGTTTTATTCAAGGCAAGGGGACCAGGGGACCCTTCTTGCTGACACAAAAAATAAAAAGGCAGGTAAAAAAGCAATAAGCCAAAAACCCACTTAACCTCCTTCCTGTTATATCAAGACAGGCTCACACCTATCCTGACATATCAGAGGGGAAGATGGTTTTTGAGGGTGGTTTTTCTACAATTGGATCCTAAAGGATACTCGCTCTACTTCAGATAGTAGTGAAGTGGGGAGATCCATGGGATGTGGATCAAGGAGATCTTGGGAGCGTTTTCATACAGGATATCAGCAGATACCAGGGCAACCATATAATTGGTAATATCTTATTCCGTTTTACACCTGTATATAGTTAATTTACAGAAGGCTGCTTCATCATTAGGGTTTGATTTTTTTAAAACCAAATTAGATGCTTTGCAACAACCTGAACTGCCACACTCTCACCTTGGTACATTTGTTAGAAATCATCCTTAACTGACTCATCAAAATCAGCTGGAAATCTAACCTCTGTAAGTCCGTTTAAAAGTTTTTCTGAAGTTTTAAATAAGTAAATTCTTGCAGGGATATTGGTTGGCTTTAATGTCATATCTATTGCAACTGAATGGGTTGGCCTATAATTTAGTTTTTTTTTAGATTTTGGTTTGTAACGGTGGGCTGCAAAATTATCAGATTCTAGTTGAGAAACTAGCTGGCGATAAGCAATTAAAGAAGTCCAAAACTGGCCGATCTGACTCATTGACCTCCTCCAAAACGCTCCAGGAATTTTTCATCAATGGAAGAGGTTTCATTATGCATAGGTAATTGATTGGGTCAGTTTAGATCTTTTTAATGAACTTCCAATGTTCATCTATGGGGCCTCTTTATTGGCCCTGGCTGAAGCTCTTGCCAACTTGTTGGCATTTTCAAAATTATTGTTTAATTTAATTGGTTGGGTCAATGGACCAATTCTCTCTGCAACTCCAAAAATGGCAGCTGGTGGGGATGGCAAAATTGATCCCCACTGGGGGATTTCAGCTGAAGAAAAATTACCAGCAGCCCCAGCTGCCAGGTCTGCGGCATTGTGGGCCACCATTTGAGGGCACTTTGCCTTCAAATGGTCAAGATCAAAACAGACTGGGCACGCTGTCCATCCATTTTTGAATCTAGCCCAGAAGGGCGAGTTGGGTGCTGAGGGAGATGGAATGAGGGGGATCAGCTGGCGATTCCCATTTGAAGAGGGATGATTGTCACCACAGCTCAAGGTCCCACACAGCGCTTTGCACCCTGTGGGACCACAAAATCAAAAATTGTTCCCTCATACTGGCTAGGGCCAGTCATCAGCTCCTTGATGAGCTGCTGGGGTAAAGATGGATTGCAAGACCCACCAGCTTCATGACCACAGTTGTGTCAGATGAAAAGTAAGTCTGAGTTATTTGGATTGGTATATTTTTATAAAGAAATTTAATTTGTGTGGCAGCCACTGCAGCTTCCATATAAGGAAACCCTAAATCAAAGTAGCATTAAAAGGGCGGAATTCCACAAATCTGGAGGAAGCGAAGGCTTCCATTGCCATCTACAAGATCTGGCAATTGGTGTAAGAAAGCTGGCTACAATCCACCTGCCGGCAAAAATGAACATCTGAGTGTGGTAAAAATAATAATATTAGATCAAATAAAGTGCATTCAAGCTAAGTGTAACACCAATCCCTTTGGAGGAACAAAGCGCTCAATTGTGTTTAGAGGGGTGTTGACCTAACCCTGGTGCATTTTCTTGCTGCACAAAAAGCGCTTACTGGAGCCAGACCACTACCCACGCAGGGCCAGCAGCTGGCACAGATGCAGACATCTTGAACGATGGCTGAAGCAAGCTCAACCTTTAAATGTAATTATATTTTTATTAAACTTTTCGCCTGATTCAACTGATTCATTTTTTTGGAATTCAAAAATTGATCCGCATTAGAGAGAAAGGTCATATGTATGTATGTATGTATGTATGTATGTATGTGTGTGTGTGTGTGTGTATGTTTTATTCAAGGTAAGGGGACAATGTGACCCTGCTTATTGTCATATATAAAATTTTATATTAAGGGAAAAAAGGCTCTCCAAAGCAAAAAAAAAAACCTATCCTCCAACTAAGCCAAAGTAGCTACAACCCTACTTTAATGCAGCTGAGGGTGGCTGCTGACTGAAGACCCGCTCATCTCCAAATACCCCTACACTAAACCTCTCTAAAGCAGAGAGGAAAGGAGTGGGATGATCCTGGGTATGAGGTTCAAGGTGAGCAAGATAATCGTTATCAGGTATAAGACCAGCGTGTGTCAACGCTTCAATGTAATTAGTAATTTTCTCTTCAGCATCAATCCAAAGGGTGGGCAGTTTTGCTAATGTCTTTCTATACTTAACAGTTGATTTTTGTTTTGGATTGTATTTTGAGGCCACTTCTACCTCTATTATAGCTTTAGATGCATTGTACCATGAGCAATGAGATTTGATTTAAATTCATTTCCAAAATCTGCAGGGAAGTTAGGTGGGGGGATACCTTCACTGAGCTCATCTGCAATTTTACTAACTGCTACACGTGCAGGAATGTTCTTCTGGTGCTCAGCTGCCTCCACTGCCAGAATATAGAAATTTTATAAATAGGCTCATCTTTTTTCTGTTAAAATGACTCAGAGTTGGAGCATCAAAATTTTTATAAAAAGTCAGAAAGACACTTTTCTGACTCCACAGGTTGCTTTGCTTCATTCACTTTCTTCAAAATCCGCCACAGGTTAAGAATAGGAAGTGTGGGACCCTCCTGTGGCAGTAAACAAGTCACTAGCTATAGCTTACGTCCAACTTGTTGCCAAGGATCATCACGATTGGTACTATCATGACCCATGGAGGTTTGGAATTGTAATTTAAATTTAAATTTAGTTTAGGTGGATTATTTGAACTTGACTGAATATTTTCAGTCAAGTTTATTTTGATTTTGGGGTTTGGCCTCAAAATTTTTTTGACTTACCTGAGCCAATTTTTTTAAGCTTTTGAGGTAAGAGTGAGCCTCATAGTTGAACCGCACACTCAACCCCATTCAGGGTTTGGGGAAGTTCAGCCACTTCCAAGGTGGCTCAGGTGGGTGAACAAGAGCACTTTGCCTTTAAGTGGTCCAATTCATAACAAATTGGACACACCATCTGGCCGTTTTTGACTCTAGCCCAGAAGGGCAAGTCAGGCGCTGGGGGGATGATGGCGCAGGTTGGAACTTTTTGGGAAGTCTCCACATGATGTGGAGAGATCATCACAACCACCCAAGGTCCCACACAGTGCTTAGCGCCTTGTGGGACCACAAAATTAATTTTAAAATTCCCCCATACTGGCTAAGGCCAGCCAGCAGCTCTACAATGAGCTGCTGGGGGGAAGCTGAGAGAGGAAGCCCTGCGAATTTCATGACCATAGTTTTACATATGGCAAGTGGGTGCAGTTGATTGGAATTGGAGTATTTTTATAAAAAAATTAATTTGGGCAGCCGCAGCCACGGCTTCCCCTGAAGGAAAGCCCAAATAAAAGTAGCCCTTAAAAAGGGCGGAAATCAATAAAACTAGATGAAGAAAATGTGCCCATCACAAGCTTCAAGATCTGGAAATTGGCGTATGGAAACAAGTGACCATACTCCACCCAAAGGCAGAATTGAACAGCCAACTGAGGTAATCCAAGCAATTTAGACAAACGGGTTGAGTGCAAGTAAAGTGTAGCGCCAAGTCCTTAGGAGGCACGAAGGCCCAATTGTGTTAGGAGGGCTGGCCAATCCAGCCCTTATACGTTTTGCTACTGAGCAATAAATGCTTGATGGAGCTTGCCCGCTGCCCCATGCAGGAGCAGCAACTGGCGAGGATGCAGGCATCGCATCTGATGGCTGCTGCATTTTTAAAACTATAATAAAACTAAAATTTTATTAAAACTTTTCAATAGATTTATTTGATTCAATTTAAATTAAATTCAAAACTGATCAGTGCAGGAAAGAAAAGCTTGTATGTATGTATGTATGTATGTTTTATTTGAGGCAAGGGGACCATGGGACCCTTCTTGCTGACATAAAAAATAAAGGCAGGATAAATAACTGAGTAAAGTTGCTAAAAACCCAATTTAACTTCTAGCATGCTAGACTAAGTTTCCCTAGCTTAGCATAGCTTAGAGGGAAGGGGGCTTTGGATATTTGAGGACTCTCGCCAAGGCAGACAAGAATGGAGTAGGGGCATCACCTGGATGTGGTTGGAGGTTGTGGAAAATAATATTAGATTTTTCAATAATATCAACAATATCTAACGTATCAATGTAATAAGCCATGTCATTCTCCACATGCAGGAGCAAACTTGACATGCAAAATTCAGTTCTCTCCTCAGAGGGTTTACCACTATTAAGACCACACAATTGAGCAGCTTGCATAGCTGACTCAATAGCTGTGCGGCTCAACACCAGGATCTCTTATTTGGCAGCATAGGGAAATTTGGCAGGATTTTTAGGCTTAGGAAAGCCATATTTTTATGAAACCATAATGTTTTGGACACCCAGCTGCATCAAGGTGTTATTGGAGACAGCTGCAGCTTCACTCGCCATTGCAAACAAAGGTTTATATTTTTTGGCATCCCTTTTTATGGCGAATATGATAGCAAGGAGTTGATTCAGATGAATTTAAAAACCCTGCCAAATGAATATTAGGTCAGTCCCATGTGGATGATCATTTTTGTCAACACATTCAAGATAGTCAAAGGAATTGGGGTCGATCCTGATTGGCCCCACAACTGATGACAATTGGCTAGGAGGTGAGGTAAGATTTCTAATTTTTTAAAATTTGGCTTTCAGCGCCAACAGAGCCGAGACAGTTGGTTTGTATTTGCATGTTGGTTTCAATTGATTGGCTGATTTCAAATCAGCCACACCTGCTGGCTTTGAGGGAAGGGGAGGGAGAATCACTCCCCATGTGAAAATTTCAGCCAATGTAGCTGAAGGGCTGGCAGCAGCTGAGGAGGCGAGGGCCAAGCTCCTGACCTCTGCCATGGCAGGACACTTCCATTTCGAGTCATACAACCCAAAACAGGAAGGGCAAACCGTCTGCCTACCTTCAATGCGGGCCCAAAAATGGTGCTCAAGTGCAAATCTTATAAATGAATGAGGTGGAATCACCTGAGTAATTCCACACTCAGAAAACCAAATCATAGCAAATGTTTGAGGACTGGCAAGGTGGTTGGCCCCGCTAGGGACCTTAATCTGCAAAACAGGGTCTGAGCTGTAAACGGCCAACCCTTCCACCAATTCTGGTGGAGCACATCAGGGGGGAGGTGGGTGGGTAAACCTGTGAACTGCACCATGAAAGTGGTGTCAGCAGGCAAATGGGTTTGAGTGGTAGGCAGAGGTGTTTGTTTAAATAAAAGTGGTATGGTCACCACCATTGCTGCATCAGCTTCACTAGTGGAGCCTAAATTAAAGTTCCCCTTATAGGGGCAAAAATCAATGAAGCCCGCGGCTTCATCACTAAAACTTCTTTGATGATTTTGTTGTCTGCAATTGGAAA
Source organism: Massospora cicadina (assembly GCA_022478985.1). NCBI lineage: Eukaryota > Fungi > Entomophthoromycota > Entomophthoromycetes > Entomophthorales > Entomophthoraceae > Massospora > Massospora cicadina. The sequence goes on along the minus strand of JAKSZP010002878.1, from coordinate 88,098 downwards.
TAACGCACCATATTTGATGCAAAGGCCAAAATGCATGTTGCTCTGAGGAAGCATCAGGGGGCTTCGTGGCACCACCTGGGTTCATGCCAGATGGTTGGCAAGGTCCTTCAGTGGGACAAATCGCCCCACCAAATTGGGAGGGCTGAGCCCTACCCAAGACTGTTTGGGCGCCAAGCAAAGATGCTCAATTGTGCCAGCCCGCTTCCCCAGGTGAAAAAAGAGGCTGGTGCCAAAGCAGGCTACTCAGATGTTAGCTGCTGGCAACTCAACATCGAAAATTTTTTAAAATTTATTAACTGATTTGTTTGATTTGACCAATTAAATTTAAATTAAAATTTAAAAGTGAGCGGCGCAAGAGAGAAAAAGTTGTATGTATGTATGCTTATTCAAGGCAAGGGGACCAGGGGACCCTTCTTGCTGACACAATAAATAAAAAGGCAGGTAAAAAAAGCAATAAGCTAAAAACAACACATTACCCACCTGTTATATCAAAACAGGCTCACACCTATCCTGACATATCAGAGGGGGAAGATGGTTTTTGAGGGTGGTTTTCTCTGATTAATCCCAAAGGATACTCGCTCTACTGCAGATAACAGTGCAGTAAGGAGATCCATGGGATGTGGATCAAGGCGACCAAGAGAAGAGTTTTCATGTAGGATGTCAGCAGATTCAAGGGCGGCCACATAATTAATGAATCTTCTTCCGCCTTACACCTATGTTCTGTTAGTTTACAAAAAAACTGCTTCAGCCTTAGGAGTAGATTTTTTTAAAGGATCAAATTGTGACGCTATAGCGACCACCTGAACTGCCACACTCTCACTTTGGTGCATTTATTGGATATTTTCCTTTACTGACTCCTCAAAAATCAGTTGGTTTTTTTACCTCTAGAAATACGTTTAAAAGGGTTTCAGGTTTTTTACTTGAGAAAACTTTTGAAGTCATATTAGTTGGCTTTAATGTAGCATTTATTGCAATGGAGTGTGTTGGCATGAATATTATTTCTTTGATCTTGGAAGAAATCAACAGGCCACGAAATTGTCAAAATTGAGCTCAAAAAAGCTCACTGGCGATGGGCAATCAAAATGGTCTGAAACTGGTTGATCTGAAACATTGACCTCCTCCAAAACGCTCCAGGGATTTATCATCAATGGAGGAAAATTTGATAAGTTAATAGTAAGTGTTTGGACTGGTTATATCTTGATGATGAGTGACCGACGTTTGTCCATTGGGCATCCTGATTGACCCCAGCTGAAGAACTTACCACTGGTCCAACATTTCTAAAAACTTTATTTGATTTAATTGGTTGGTTTGATGGGCCAATTCTCTGCCAATTATGAAAATTTCAGCTGGTGGGGGTGGCAAAATTGATCCCTACTGGGTGACTACAATCAGCGAAAATTGCCAGCAGCCCCAGCCACCAGTTCCATGGGATCGTGGGGCACCATTTGAGGGCATTTTGTTTTTGGATGGTCAATCTCAAAGCAAACTGGGCACACTGCCCAGCCATTCTCAACTTGAGCCCAGAAGGGCAAGTTGGGGGTGGAAGGAATAATGGCGTGAGGGGGAATTTGGTAGCAATTTCTGAATGATTCAGAATGATTGTCACAACTGCCCTTGGTCCCGCAAAGTGCTTTGTACCCTGCAGGACCGCGAAATCAATGTTTGGGTTCCCCCCATACTGGCTGAGGCCATTATGTGGCTCCTCGTAGAGAAGCTGGGTATGAAGATCATAAGGGAGACCAACAAACTTGATAATCATCATATCTGTAGGTAACTGGGTTCAAGTTATGGGAAGCGGGGTATTTTATAAAAACTTGACTTGAGCAGCAGCAGATGCTGATTCCTCAGAAGGGAAGCCCAAATCAAAATAGCCCTTGAAAGGGCGAAAATCCACAAAACCTGTGGAAGTGAAGGCCTCCATCGCCAGCTCCAAAATCTGGTGATCAGCATATGGGAATAATTGGCCATACTCAATTCTAAGACAAAAGCACATGACCAAGTGAGGTAATTCCAGATTATTAACACAGATAGGTTGTGTGCGAGCCAAGTGGAGCGCCAAGTCCTTTGGCAGCACAAAGCGTCTGATTGTGTTGGGAGGGCTGACTGACCCAGCTCTAGCACAAATAGATGCTAAGTGGTAAACGCTTGATGATGCCAGCCCACTGCCCTATACAGGAGCAGTGGCTGGCTCAGATGCAGGAATCGCATTTGATGGCTGCTGCATTTCAGAATCCAAAACAAACTATATAATTAATCGAACTTTTTAATTGATTTGTCAGACTCAATTCACACTGAATTTAAAAGTGATTGGCACAGGAAAGAAAAAGTGTATGTATGTATATATATATTCTTGCCAATAGTATGTATGTATGTATGTTTTATTTAAGGCAAGGGGACCAGGGGACCCTTCTTGCCGATACAAATAATAAAAAGTCAGGTAAAAAAGCAATAAGCCAAAAAACCACTTTAACCTCTTGTTATATAAGACAGGCTCACACCTATCCTGACATATCAGAGGGGGAAGCCGGATTGTGGGGGGAAGTTTCTCCAATTAAATCCCAAAAGATAATCGCTCAGCTGCAGCTAACAGTGCAGTGGGGAGATCCATGGGATGGGGATCAAGGAGATTGAGAGGGGTGTTTTCATGAAGGATGTCAGCAGATACCAGGGCGGCCACATAGTTAGTAATATCTTCTTCCGCCTTATATCTGTATTCTGTTAGTTTACTAAAGGCTGCTTCAGCCTTAGGAGTGGATTTTTTTGAAGGATTAAATTGGGATACTCTAGCAACCACCTGAACTGCCACACTTGCATTTCAGTGCATTTGTTGGATATCATCCTTCACTGACTCCTCAAAATCAGTTGGTAATCTTAACTTTGGAGGTCCGTTTATAAGGTTTTCTGATGTTTTACTTAAATAAATTCTTGAAGGGATATTGGTTGGCTTCAATGTAGCACTTAATGCAATTGAATGTGTTGGCATGAATATTGTTTTTTTATTTTTGGAAGGTATCAGCAGCCTGCGAAATTGTCAAAATCTAGCTCAAAAAAACTAGCTGGCGATGAGCAAATGAAGCGGTCTGAAACCGGCTGATCTAATTAATTGATCTCCTCTAAAACGCTCCATGGATTTATCATCGATGAATGAGGTTTCAATAATACTTGGGTCATTGGTTGGCTCAATTTTGGAGTTTTCGAATTTTTTGATGACAAACTTTTAACGTTCATCCAAGGAGCCTCCTAATTGGCCCCAGCTGAAGAACTCACCGCCGGGCTGACAATTTTAAAATTTTCATTGGATTTAATTGGCTGATTTGATGGGCCAATTTGCTGCCAATTATGAAAATCAGCAGCTGGCGGGGGTGGCAAAATTGATCCCCACCGGGGACCGCAACCACCGAAAGATTGCCAGTGGGCCCAGCTGCCAGGTCCGCGGGATTGTGGGGCACCATTTAAGGGCATTTTGCCTTCAAATGGTCAAGTTCAAAACACACTGGGCAAACTGCCCGGCCATGTTCGACTTGAGCCCAGAAGGGTGAGTTGGGCGCCAAGGGGATGATGACATGGGGGGAATTTGGCAGGTAATTTCCGCATGATGCAAAATGATCATTGTGACTGCTCTCAGTCCCGCACAGCGCTTAGCACCCTGTGGGACCACAAAATCGATTATTGGATTCCCCCATATTGGCTGAGGCCAGCAATCAGCTCCTCGAAGAGCTACTGGGGGGAAAGATGGGAAGGAGAGCTGCAAATTTGATGATTATTGTCATATCTATAGGCAAATGGGTCCGCATAATTGGGATAGGGGTATTTTTATAAATTAATTTAGCTTGGGCAGCCACCGCTGCAGCTTCCTCAGAAGGAAAGCCCAAGTCAAAATAGCTCTTGAAAGGGCGGACATTCACAAAACCTGTGGAAGCAAAGGCCTCCATCACCAGCTCTAAAATCTGGTGATTGGCATATGGGAATAACCAGCCATATTCCATGCGAAGACAAAATTGCATGGCTGAGTGAGGTAATTCCAAGTTGTTAACATGAATAGGCTTTGTGCGAGCCAAGTGGAGCGCCAAGTCCTTCAGTGGCACAAAGCATCCAATTGTGTTGGGAGGGCTGTCTGACCCAGCCCTAGCGCATTTAGATGCCAAGCGGTAAATGCTCAATGGTGCTGGCCCACTGCCCCATGCAGGAGCAGCGGCTGGCTCAGATGCAGGCATCGTGTTTGATGGCTGCTACATTTCAAAATCCACAATAAACTATAAAATTTATTTAAACTTTTCAATTGATTTGTCTGACTCAATTTAAATTTAATTTTAAAAGTGATCAGCGCAGGAAAGAAAAGTTGTATGTATGTAAGTATGTAAGTATGTATGTATGTAAGTATGTATGTATGTAAGTATGTATGTATGTATGTATGTATGTAAGTATGTATGTATGTATGTATATATGTATGTATGTATGTATGTGTGTGTGTGTATGTTTTATTCAAGGTAAGGGGACCGAGGGACCCTTCTTACTGGCATATATAAAAATAATATATTAAAAGGAAAAAAGGCTTGCATAAGCAAAAACCTATCCTTCAACTGTGTCAAAGTAGCTACAACCCTACTTTAATGCAGCTGAGGGTGGCTGCTGACTGAGGGCTCAATCATTGCTAAAAACCCCTATAGTAAACCACTCTAAAGCAGAGAGGAGAGGAGTGTGATGATTCTGGGGATGAGGTTCAAGGTGTGAAAGATAATTGTTATCAGGTACAAGACCAGCGTGCATAAGAGCTTCAATATAATTAGACAACATCTCTTCAGCATTAATATGACGAGAAGGCAATTTTGCTAATATCCTTTTAGACTTTACTTTTGACTTTTGTTTAGGGTTGTATTTGGAAGCCACTGCTACTTCCATGATAGCTTTAGTTGCACTGATGCCATGAGCTACGAGATATGATTTGAATTCATTCCCAAAATCTGTAGGGAAGTTAGACGGGGGGATACCTTCACTGAGCTTATCTGCAATTTTGTGAATTGCCATGTGTGCATGGACATTTTGCTAGTTTTCAGAAGCCTCCACTGCTAAATTATGGGAATTTTTGTAGGTAGTTTATTTGGTTTTTGTTTAAAATGATGAAGAGTTGGAGCATCGAAATCTTTGACAAAAAAATCAGAAATGTAATTTTTTGATGCTACAGGAACGTTTGCCTCATTGACTTCCTCCAGAACCCAACACGGGTTCAGCATAGGAAGCACGGGGCCCTTCTGTGGCAACAATCTAGCCTGAGGCACAGGTTTATTATCACTTATTGATTGCCAAGGCACATCACAATTGGTACTATCACAACTGGCTTTTGATGAGGAATCATTGCCAAAATTTAGATTATATTAATTTTTTTGAACTTGATTGAACATTTCCAGTTGAGTTCACATTTGGGATTTGGGATTCAGCTTCGAGCTTCTTTTTAGACTTACCTTTGCTAATTTTTTAGGCTTTTGAGGTAAGAGTGAGCCCCGCAGTTGAACCGCACCCTCAACCTCCATCCTGGGTTTGTATTCAAATTCGCCCGCATCCAGCATGGCACAGGCAGCAACTTGAGGGCACTTCGCATTTGAGTGGTTCAATTCAAAATAATTGGACACACCATGCAGCCATTCTTGACTCGAGCCCAGAAGGGCGAGTCAGGCGCAGAGGCAATGATGGTGCATGGTGGGATTTGCTGTGCCATTTCTGCATGAAATGGGGCGATGGTGGCAATCACCCAAGGTCCTGCACAGCGCTTCACACCTTGTGAGATCATAAATTTGAGAATAGGATTCCCCCATACTGGGCCAAGCCAGTAAGCAGCTCATCATAGAGCTGCTGGGATAAAGGTGGGAGGGAAGACCCACAAACTTTATGACCATTGTCATATCCATGGATAAACAAGTTCGAGTTATAGGCAAGGGGGTGTTTTTATAAGTAAGCTGTACTTGAGCAGCTGCGGCGGTGGCCTACTCAGATGGGAAGCCCAGATCAAAATAGCCCTTAAAAGGGCGAAATTCCACGAAACCTGTAGAAGAAAATGCTTCCATTGACAGCTATAAAATATGTCAATCTGTATAGGGAAACAACCACCCATACTCTACCCAAAGGCAGAAACAGACATCCAAATGAGGTAACTCGATTTGCTGATTTTGTATAGGTTGGGTGCGAGCTAGGTGGAGCGCCAAGTCATTTGGAGGAATAAAGCGACCAATCATATTAGGAGGGCTGGCTGTTCCAGCCCTTGCACGCTTGGCTACTGAACAATAGATGCTCGGTGGTGCCAGCCCACTGCCCCATACAGGAGCAGTGGCTGGCGTGGATGCAGGCATCACATTTGATGGATGCTGTACTATCTATTTCAAAAATAAAATAAAATTTTATTAAACTTCTCAATTGACTCATATGCTTTGTTTTTAAATTTAAATTTAAACTGACTGCGCAGGAAAGAAAATTTATTCAAGGTGGGTTGACCTTGGGACATATATACCACACTGAGAATTTCTCTAGCCAGTACAGGTTTTGAACTCAAAACCTGCACTAGGGTGGAAGCAGTTTTACCTTCCAGGCTAACCACCCCTCACAGAAAAGAAAAGTGTACATATATATGTATGTTTATTCAAGGCAAGGGGACCCTTCTTGCCGACATAAAATAAAAAGGCAGGTAAAAAAGCAATAAGCTAAAAACCAACTTTAACCTCATGTTATATCAAGACAGGCTCACACCTATCCTGACATATCAGAGGGTAAAATGGTTATTGAGGGAGAGGTTTCTCCAATTGGATCCCAAAGGATACTCACTCCATTGCTGCTAACAGTGCAGCGGGGAGATCGATGGGATGTGGATCAAGGAGATCTAGGGGAGTGTTTTTGTGAAGATGTCAGCAGATACCAAGGCGGCCACATAATTGGAGAATTCTTCTTCCGCCTTACACCTGTATTCAGTTAATTTGCTAAAGGCTGCTTCAGCCTTAGGAGTGGGTTTTTTTGAGAGGTCAAATTGAGATGCTCTGGCAACCACCTGAATTGCCACATTTGCATTTTAGTGCATTTGCTGGATATCCTCCTTCACTGACTCCTCAAAACCAGCTGGAAATCTTACCTTTGTAAGTCCGTTTAAAAGTTTTTCTGAAGTTTTACTTAAGTAAATTCTTGCAGGGATATTGGTTGGCTTTAATGTTGCATCTATTGCAACTGAGTGGGTTGGCTTGAAATTTATTTTGCCAGATTTTGGTTTATAACGCCAACTCGTAAAATTGTCTAAATCTAGCTCAAAAAAGCTAGAAGGCAATGGACAACTAAAACGGTCTGAAACCAGGCGATCTGACTCATTGACCTCCTCCAAAACACTCTAGGGATTTGTCATTGATGGAGGAGGTTTTGATAATACATAGGTAATTGATTGAGTCAATTTTAGATTTTTTATGAACTTCCAATCTTCATCCATGGGGCCTCTTGATTGGCCCCAGCTGAAGCTCTCACCAACTTGCCGGCATTTTCAAAATTTTTGTTTTGTTTAATTGGTTGGGTCAATGGCCCAATTCTATGCTGATTCCAAAAGTTGGCAGCTGGTGGGGGTGGCAAAATCAATTCCCACTGGGGGATCACAGCTGGTGAAAAGTCACCAGCAGCCCCAGCCACCAGGGCTGCGGCTGTCAAGAAACTGAAGCGCAGGAGGTCGCTGGAGGGAAAGATACAGGCCAAAGGTGACACAACAAGGCCAAGTGACCCAACAAAATGAAAAGACATCCTAAACGATCAGTATTTTGTTTCCAAATAGATCTGTGGAACAGAACGCACACCAAACTGGCCACAAGCATCAGGGACATAAGGCCCTGGGAGCTGGGAAGGGTGGCGAAAAATCTAGGACAAAAGGCAGTGAAATAGGAGGAGGTGGAGCCTGCAGCATAGGTGGCGGAGTAGGTGGCGGACTCAGGTACAACAGGAGGGGTGAACCAGTTCAAAAAACGGACTCCAGCCATTGCAAAACTCTGCAGAGTAGTTTTTATGTGGAAAACCCAAGTACAGAAGATGTGCCAAAATCCTAAATTTTATTAAAAGGATCAGTTTATCTGAGAAAAGCAAAGCCTTTCTCATCTTGGGACTAAATTTATAGGGGGTTTCTTCATGAAGATTCCAGTGGTTATTGTATATGAAATGAGCTACAAATTCATCATTTTTCAACAAAATCAAAATTTTTCAAATTTGGCCAGATTCCAAAACCTCATATCTTGTGATTTTTTGGGTGTTGAGTTCGATTCCCGCCTTAGCTTGTGTATCAATCAAGCTTTTTCCCTAAGCCCTGGCTGGCAAAGCCAAAACCCATTTTTTGTCAATGACCTCAGATAGGTCATTGGTGACCCTTAGGGGTTCTGGTCTCTGCCCCAAGGGTTTGTTGGATTTAGCTTTAGATGGTCGATTAATTCCAGGAAAAATGTCACTAGCTGTGACATCACCCTCCACTCTTGGATGGGGTTCAACACCACCTGAGGGGATATTGGCCAAGGAAAAGTTCTTGTGGGGAGTGGGTAACTTTATGGCAGCTAGAGAGGCTTGGGAGGCAGGTCCTGCGGCATATGGGAATCTAGAGTGGAAGTCATGAATTAGGTCCTGAGCATTGGTCATGTCCCAATATGATACCCAGCTGTTCTCTGTCTCATCATATCCTTTCCAGGACACCAAGTATTGCAGATGGCGCCGGGATAGGCGAAAAGCAAGAATGACATCAATCTCATATTGGGGTTCACCATCCACTATCACAGGATCTGGGTGAGGTGGCATGGGACCATTAAAGGGGGTCAGGAGGCATTCATGTAAGGTGCTGAACACTTTGATTGAAGGGGGTAAGTCAACCTGGTAAGCTGATGGGCCCACTTTCTTGAGGATCTTGAAGGGTCCAACACGCTTGGGACCTAACTTGCGGCAGGGTTGCTTCAGGTGGAGATTTTTGGCGTTGACCATGACCAAGTCACCAGGCTTATACTCAGGTCCTTCACGGAGCTTTTGGCCAGCATATGCATTGTAGATCCTCACAGCATCAACGAGATGGTCCTTCACTGCTTGATGTATGTCCCTGAAATCTTTAGCGCGCTCATTGGCAGTGACAACGGTGGACTCAATATGTGGACTTAGGTTGAAACTGGGGTTGTAATCATAGTTTTCAAAGAAGGGGAAGTGCCTGTAGAGGAATGGGTAAGGTTATTATAAGCAAATTGCGCCAGTGGGAGGTGAGAGGACCAATTGTCCTGTTCAGCATTGGAATAACTACGCAAGAATTGCTCCAAACCTTAGTTCACCCTCTCCGTCTGTCCATCTGACTGGGGGTGGAAGGCTGTGGAGCGGCAGGGGCGGATACTGAGGATGGTAAGCAGGGCTTCCCAGAACTGAGCGGTGAATTGTGGGCCCCTATCACTGATAATCTCCTTGGGGAGACCATGTAAGCAAAAGATGTGATCTATAAAGAGGCGGTCTGTCTCAACTGAAGTAATGGTGGTGTTGCAGGGGATGAAGTGGGCCATCTTTGTGAAACGGTCCACCACAACCATTACTGCATCATAACCCTGGGACAAGGGAAGTTACACAATAAAATCAACAGATACTGATGTCCAAGGGCCCTCAGCAGCTTGGAGGGGAACAAGCAATCCAGCACTCTTTAGGCGGCTTGGCTTTGACAGGTTGCACGTCAAGAAGGACTTTGTAAATTTTGCCACATCAGTGGCAATACCTTTCCAGCTGTAGGAGCGGCGGACTAACTCAAGCGTCTTGTCCTTGCCAGGGTGGCCAGCAGTTTGAGGGTCATGAGCTTCACGGATCACTTCCTCACGCAGGGGTCCAGGAGGTACCCACCACTTGCCCTGATGGAGGATGACCCCATCCATCAGCTGGTAGCCTTTGTCCAAGGATTCGCCATTTCTATGGCAGGCCTGCTTAATCTTATCATACTCAGCTGACAGAGGTTGGGACAACCTAACACAGGAAGGGGTGTCAGCATCACCTTCCAAAGGTTCCATCATAAGCAGAGCGGGGGGTTGGACAGTGGACTCTCCTTAACCTGTTCCGGCTTAATCAACACCTGGGTATTGTGGGTGTCAACTAGTGCTGGGTCAGGTGCTAGAGCAGGGTTCCGGGATAGAGCATCAGATAACGTGTTCTGGGTTCCCTTAATGAAGTCATATTTGAAGTCAAACACTGACAGGATTTCTAACTACTGGGACTGGCGAGGGGACAGTTTCTGGGGGCGCGGTAGTACATCAATGTATTGTGGTCAGTACGGACAGTAAACGGCCACTTAGACCCATGCAAATGGTGGCGCCAGTGTTGTACTGCCTCCACAACTGCAAGGAGTTCCTTATCATATATTGCATAGTTGAGCTGCGCCAGGGTCATCTTTTAGAAAAGTAAGCAATAGGCCGCTCCACTCCATCCTCCCCCTCTTGTAACAGAGCAGCTCCCACCACAAAGTTGGAAGCATCAGTGGCGACAATGAAGGGGCGGGTGGGGTCTGCATGTACCAACACCGGTCTGGACAATAGTATGGACTTGACGGCGTGGAAAGCCGCGTTGCATTCATTGGTCCAACTAAAAATCTTCTTCCCTGAAGCGGTGTAGAGAGGGGCAGCAACTTCTGAAAGATGGGGGGTGAACTTCTTGAGGAAGTTACAAGTCCCAAGGAAGCTGCGTAACTCTGTGAGAGATGAGGGGGTAATCCAATCACGGATGGCTGCTTTCTTATCTGGGGCGATCATGTGACCATGGGAGAAGATAATGTTCCCTAAGAACTCGACCTTGGGTTGGAAGAACTCACACTTGCTAGCCTTAATTGTAAGGTTGCCTGTGAAAGTCTCTCCATAACAGACACAAGATGGCGGTCATGAGATTCTGCATCTGGGGAAAATACCAGTATGTCGTTCATGTATGCAATCGCGCATGTACCCATAAGGTCTCCCAAGACAGCATCAATGAGCCTCTGAAAGCAGGCGGGAGCGTTCTTCAAACCAAACGGCATAACCCTGAACTGGTAGATACCTTTCTGAGTGTGAAAAGCGGTCAACCACTCCTGGCCTTCTTTAATGCGGATCTGGTTGAAAGCGTTGAGACAGTCAAGCTTACTGTACACCCTAGCCTTCTCCACGTAGCGGGCAATCTGTTGCTCCAAAGGAAACGGATGGGGGTCAGGCACTGTTACATTGTTCAGATTGCCATAATCAACACAGGGACGAAGTGAGCCATCAGACTTCTCTACAAACAGGAGGGGGAGCACACAGGTGAAGATTTCCTAAAGATTTGACCCTTAGAGAGCATGTCTTCTACCCAAGCGTCCAAGGCAGCCTCCTCCCTCAGGGATAAGGGGTAAATTGGGGAGGATATCTTGATAAGATATACGGTCAACTTAAACTCAAAGTCGAACTTGGTGTGCTCAGGGAGTGGGCGGGCCTTTGTGGGATCAAACAGATCAGCATATCCACGGATGCATTCTAGTAGAGTAAGTGTTGGGGTCAGGGCATCAGTAGGTTGAATAGAGGCTAGGCCCACCTTAGGAGAGGGGCCCCACCTTCTGGGGAGCACCATGGCGCTCTCATCTAAGCAAGGGATGGTAACCGTGACTCCACCAGGAAATTGTGCATGAATGGTAGAGTCTAGGAGGTTAGTGGCAATATCAAATCGGCTCCACCAGCCAACCCCTAAAACAACAGGGTATATGAGGTTCTTTATCGAGGAGAAGCTTTCAACAAAGTAACCATCACCAGCAATAAAAGGCGACAGAAGTTAACACACGGTAACTTGAAATGGTTTGAGATGCACCACCCTTCACAAACTGACCAACTCTAAGGGGTAGCTCCAGGGCCTCTGCCAACTCTTGGCGGATGAAGTTCTCAGTTGCACCAGTGTCCACCAAAGTGAGTGCTTGAAAGCTCTTCCCTGAAGAAGAAAAGGTAGACATGAACAAGAAGTAAGCAGAGGAGAGTTTATTTCCCTCAGAGCCAAGGGATGACAGGATGGCTCCAAGTCCAGAAAGCGGCTTATAATGTGGAGTATCCCCAAAAGAGTTTTTTTCCATATGACTTCACATTGCCATAAAGTTGTCCACGGGACTTAAATGGTGTGGGGTAACTTAATGCTCTATGTTCAGCGGGAGGAAGGTCTTTATCACATGATACTACACCATTCAGGACAGCCAAGATTTTGGTGGGGTCAGCCATGGTTATCTCTTCTTTGATCATCCTCTCATGGATCTCTACTCGTTTCTGAATGGAGTTTGCCACAAGAGGTGACTCTGGAGTGATAGGAAAGAGTTGTTCAACTGGGCCAACTGGGATGACAGGTTGGGCAGGGGGCATAGGCTCTAAAATGGCAACGGCAGGTCCATACCCTGGAGGAAGTGAACGCTCTGAATCAAATGGGTTAGACTTACTAACCCCCTCTACTTTTGAGGACAAAAGCGAGTGGTACTCCGTGGAGCGCGGCGGTGCAGGGACAGTGGCGAGAGGACCCCTCACCTAGGACGGAGGTCTCAGTCTCCCCTTCCAGCGAGCTCACTGCTGGTTCCAAGAGGTAATGGGAGATTACGGAAGTAGGGCCTTCTAGGATCAGGTTGGAAGTGTCCATAACGGCCAGTGTCTCAGCTGGATATGTCATCACTGGATCAGAAGCATGTTGGTGCCCCACAGTGATGGAGTCATCAAGTTATAGGATCTGGAGTTCAGCAGTAAAGTTTGGCTTAGTGGCACAGAGGCTGATAGACAACAGGGATGCAAGGATGGAGCATGTCCCAGATAAGGAGGGGGTGGGTTATCCCATATGCCAAGGGAAGCACCAGTATTATCTAGGGACTTGTGGAGAAGGGCCATCTTCACCTGTTCAAGAGATTTCAACCTTGATGCTCCCTCTTGAAACAGGTGCAAGTATTGAGCTGTAGTGAGGTCTCCTTGGGACAAGTGTACAAAAGAGTTATAGTCCTCAAAGGTAGCAGGGGGATACTTGCAGGGTTTGAAAAAGGTTTCCAACACTGGGAGAGATTCCTGGAGGGATCAATTATTCTCGCCCATGGAGAGTAACCATTGGTGAGCTCCCTCTGAAATTTCATGGAGCAGCAGCTGGAGGAGGAGGACGTCGGCTAAGTCCTTGCCTTGAGACTTCAGGAGGGCCCTAAGGCTGGACAACGTGTTATAGATCTCATTTTTAAATTTGGAATCTCATGAAAAGTGGAGAGTGAGACCGGTAGTGGCAGGTACTGCACACTTTATGAGCGTCTTGAGTGAGGGGAGCCGTGCAATACCCTCAGCACACCCTTTGAGGAAGGTAACAACCAAGGCCAGAAGGGATACAAAAGTACCAGCCCAGTGGACCGCTTCAACAGGTGACAACTCTGAGAGGATTGGGCTGGCTCTAGCCACCCAACAGTAGAAGAAACTCACAAAAAAATCTAGGCTTTTCTCAGATAATGTTAGGGAAACTGGAGTTCAGGAGGTCGCCGGAGGGAAAGATACAGGCCAAAGGTGACACAACAAGGCCAAGTGACCCAACAAAATGAAGAGACGTCCTAAACGATCAGTATTGTGTTTCCAAATAGATCTGTGGAACAAAACGCACACCAAACTGGCCACAAGCATCAGGGACATAAGGCCCTGGGAGCTGGGAAGAGTGGCGAAAAATCTAGGGCAAAAGGCAGTGAAATAGGAGGAGGTGGAGCCTGCAGCATAGGTGGCGGAGTAGGTGGCGGACTCAGGTACAACAGGAGGGGTGAACCAGTTCAAAAAACGGACTCCAGCCATTGCAAAACTCTGCAGAGTAGTTTTTATGTGGAAAACCCAAGTACAGAAGATGTGCCAAAATCCTAAATTTTATTAAAAGGATCAGTTTATCTGAGAAAAGCAAAGCCTTTCTCATCTTGGGACTAAAGTTATAGGAGGTTTCTTCATGAAGATTCCAGTGGTTATTGGAATCTGATATGAGCTACAAATTCGTCGTTTTTCAACAAAATTGAAATTTTTCGAATTTGGCTAGATTTCAAAACCTCATATCTTGTGATTTTTTAGGTGTTGAGTTAAATTCCCGCCTTAGCTTATGTATCAATCAAGCCGTTTCCCTCAGCCCTGGCTGGCAAAGCCAAAACCCATTTTTTGTCAATGACCTCAGATAGGTCATTGGTGACCCTTAGGGGTTCTGGTCTCTGCCCCAAGGGCTTGTTGGATTTAGCTTTATATGGGCGATTAATTCCAGGAAAAATGTCACTAGCTGTGACAGTTCCATCCATTTTTGACTCTAGCCCAGAAGGGTGAGTTGGGCGCCAAGGGGATGATGGCATGAGGGGGGATAAGCTGGGCAATTCCTGCTTGATGCAGGATCATCTTCACCAGAGCCTGAGGTCCCTCACGGCGCTATGCACCCTGTGGGACCACAAAATCAATAATTAGGTTTCCCCCATACTGGCTAAGGCCAGTCATCAGCTCCTTGTAGAGCTTCTGGGGGGAAAGATGGGAAGGAAGACCCGCCAGCTTCACAACCATAGTCATTTCAGATGGCAAGTGGGTCCAGGTTACTGGGATTGGTGTATTTTTATTTAAACTTTAATTTGGGTGGCAGCCAGCACAGCTTCATCAGAAGGAAAACCCCAAATCAAAATAACCCTTAAAAGGGTGGAAATCCACAAAGCCAGAGGAAGCAAATGATTCCATTGCCAGCTCCAGGATCTGGCAATCAGCATATGGAAAAAGCCAGCCATACTCCACCTGTAGGCAAAAACAAACAGCCATGCGAGGTAATTCAATACTATTAACTCAAATAGGTTGCATTTGAGCTAAATGTAACGCCAAGTACTTTGGAGGAACAAAGCGCCCAATTGTGTTTGGAGGGCTGGTTAGGCCAACCCTGGTGCATTTTCTTGCCGCACAAAAAATGCTTAGTGGTTCTAGACCACTACCCCACGCAGGGCCAGCAGCTGGCACAGACACAGACATCTTGGATGATGGCTGCAGCATACTCAACATCCAAATAAAATAAAATTTTTATTAAATTTTTCACCTGATTTAACTGATTCAATTTTTTTGAAATTCAAAAACTGATCCGCATGAAAGAGAAAATGTATGTATGTATGTTTCATTCAAGGCAAGGGGACCATGGGACCCTTCCTGCTGACAGTATGTATGTATGTATGTATGTATGTATGTATGTATGTATGTGTGTAAGACACTATATCTCATGAACAGATAACCCAAAAACACCAAACTCACCAAACTTTGCACAGATACTTTATATATCTAGGGAAGGTCATAGGCTTTTTTTAAAAAACTACTATGATTTTATAGAATTTAAATATATAGGATTATAAAAAGTAGTAGTATCTTCTAATGGCAGTTGTATATCATTTTGCCTAGAATTTTGGGTTTATATATTTAATTTGATTGTTTCATATGTTTTAATAAACATTTGGTAGTTTTTGGTTGATTTAAAATTTAAACAGTTGCTTTTTGCTAAATGGTGCTGGTAAATTTATGGTGATCTGTATGGCACAATGGTTTTAAATAAGCAATTGATGTTTTAGTTAAAATGATAGTCAACTGATTTTGCTCAGTGATTGGTGGTGTTTGGTTGATTCAATTTTTCTCAATGATTTTAGTTAAATGGCTGATGTTCTAAATTTAATAGGTTTTATTGGTTTTGGGTGAGTGGATGGTATTTTTGTAACAATTCATTAGAATTTGATTTCTTATTTTATCAATGGCCATCTACCAGTATAACAAGCTTATAATCAAATGAAACGTTTAAAAAACTGATTAATATTTTTTATGTGATTACTGTAATGTCATTAGAGATACATAATTGTGCCAAATTTCAAAGCTCTAGTTAGTCTGAAGGTAGTTAAAAAACAATCACAAGATTTTACCTGGACAGACAGACACCACAGTGAGTGGAGAAAATGGTTTAAAACAACTTATAAATCAAACAAAACGTTTTAAAAATGGTTTATTTTTTTACATATAAATTATATTGTCATCAAGATACATAAATGTGTCAAATTCAAAAGCTCTATTTAGTCTTAAAGGTAGATAAAAATTAACTGCAAGATTCTACCTGGACAGACAGACCTCACAGTGAGTAAAGAAAAATGATTTAAAACCTTACAATCAAACAAAACGTTTTATTAAACGTTTTAAAATTTTTTGATGAATTATTGTTTTGTTGTTGGAGATATATTAGTTTGCCAAATTTTAAAGCTCTAACTACTCTGGAAGGTTGTTAATAATTAATTACAAGATTCTACCCAGACAGACACCACAGCAATTAGATAAAACCATTTTAAAAATCAATTAGGAACACATGGTAAACTTTATATCCACATTTAAGCTTGGGTAAAGATGGGCATCAACAAGAATTAGACTAAGGTTATTCTTACATTAACATCAAAGTGTTTATTTATTTATATATTATTCATTATTTCATCAACAAATATTCCAAAAATCACCAAATTTGGCACTTGTACCTTTAAAGTCTGGGAATAGTAATAATTATTTTATGTTAAAATTCACAATAATTTTAATGCCTTATATATAAGATCTAAAATATGTTTTTAATGGTAGTATTATTATCTTAACTGAGTGTTTTGGTATTTTTTAATTAACTTGATAGGTTAAAGAGTTTTTTAAGCTGTTGATAGTTTTTTATTGTTTTATAAGCTTAGCAATTTGTTTTGGCCAATTGATTGGTGGTTTTTAGTTGCTTTGATAGGAGAGTGGTTTTGGCTATTTGGTTCATGGTTGAGTTAATATGAGAGCTTCAATTGAGTTTGGGTGAGTAGTTGATAATTTTTTAGCTACTTTTATAGTTTGATTATTTTTAGCTTAATGATTAATGATTTTGCTAATTTGATAGGTTTAATTGATTTTGGCCAAGTGGTTGTTAAATAATTCACTACGTCCATAGTTTATGAACTTACTGATAGCCATCTGCCAATTTAAAACTAAAACAATTGATTAGAATTATCTGGTAAATCATAAACCTAAGAAAATCTGTGTTACTTGACTAGTTCACTTAAATAAACTAAGATATCATTATAGGTCATATTAAAGGATAGAATATCTAGTCTAGCACTTTAGATGGTCAAAGGCTAGAGCAACTCCAACTCTTTTTTTGATACTTTGCATGCCAACTTAATATAATCACAAGTATTATAGAAATTATCACATTAGACTTTTTAACTAAACTAGATATATGTAAAATAGTTAAGTAGATTCTGTTTAGACTAGCTCTGTAGCCTTAGCTAAAAGTTTAAACCTCTTTTTGCTTGTCAGTAGGTATAAAAGAAGTATTAAAGAATATATCGTATTTTTTTGGTAAAAAGTTATATAACCCTCTATTTTTTGTACTTCTCATCAATAAATATATATAATACTATCTCTATTTTTAATTTTATTCGAGGTGGGCCGACCTGGGGATGATACCGCACCGATTAGGGAAGTGAAGAAAATGGGAAAGGAGGATAAAACCCGGAAAACCTCCATGCGCGGTGTATGATAGGCCAGGAACTCCATGGACCGCCTTTGCTATTCGCTATCTCGGTTCGGGGCATTGGCGCGCAAAACCAATACAGTCAAAATCGTCCCCTACCCAAAGTCCATTGCCGGGATCGAACTCGGGAGGCAGCGGTAGAGGGTCCACACTCTACCACTGGGATATCCTCCCTGTACAATACTATCTCTATCAGAGATATAAATACTTTACTATATATTATTCCACAAGAAATCAGATTCAGTGTCACCTTTGTCGCTGTGAATCTTCAAGTCATAACACATCATGCAGTTATCTATCATATAAAAAGCATTATAAGACTCTAGTATATATATTGTATTTTTAAAAGATTAAATACTTTATATATTGAATATTATGTTATTGCCTATAATAGATGTTTTAAAGAAGAGATTTTTTTTGGTTAAGTGTACCCAACCTTACAATTTTATATCTTTCACAAAATTTCATAGTACCTTGGTACAATAGTAAATTGATACACATTTTCAAAAACATTTCTTATATGTAAGTGTATGGCAGATAGCCATAAAATACTACTATTTTCTTTAGTACAAGTAGTGCCCAATCCAAGAGGTGGTCCTCCACGCATCTTTATTTGATATGTGCTAAACTAAAGTATGATAAGATAAAAAATTATCTGACATGGTGCCACAGCGTTGAGCCTAAGCATCCATATTAGAAGGGAAAGAGGGGTCAAAGGGGTTTTCATATGGCGCCATTTCTTCCAATGGCAGGCAAAGGCGGACAAAATGTGTTTTGGACTATCAGTAGTGTGGAGCAGAAGTAGAAAGAGGTGAGTGTTCTCCTTAACAATGAGACCAAAAATGTTCATTGCCTCAACATAATGGGCGAGTTGGTGCTCAGAAAATGTAATAAGTATAGAAACACATGTAAATGAATTGATGCGCTGGTGCTTGAAGGGTGATTGGGATCAAAAAGTGAAGCTCTCACTGCAATAATGCGCATGCAGGCTGCTGCAAATGTGAGTTCTTAAATATCAATTTAACATCTCTAGGGAAAGAATGGGGACAATAGTGATGAGAATACCCTTGCAAAGTAGCACCATCACTGTATAGATGGATTTGTAGAGGAGAGAGTTGGTGAGGGAAGCAGTTGCTTTAACACCCTTTTATGTGTACTTTTGTAAAATTTATTGCATTGTAAGGGCAGAAAAATTGGTGGGAAGTCAAATAAGGGGTATATGAAAATTTAGGCCATTTAAATTCAAGTTTGATTCCATACAACTGTTCTTTGTCATTAATCCATTAATGAACTCAAAAAAATTAAATTTGGGCAGCGCTGGGCTAGCAACAGGAGTTGGTTGGGTGCAGGAGCTGACTGGCTGCACACAATAGGCCATTACAACTCCACCGGTGCTTAAGATGCAATCTGCCCATGAATAATTCTGGTGGATGAACTCCAATTGGGTAGCTCCATGGGAGCAGCGCCACGGCAGATGAGGTGAAGAGGGAAAAATTGTTTCCAACTCAAAAACTTTGGCGATGCAGTAGTGGATCTGAAGGCAAAAGGAGCGGAGGAAGAAGCTTCAGCAGAAACTTTTAGGCACTTGCATTTTGAACGGTCAAGTTTAATGAACAAGGGAAATATGATGCAGCTTTTTTGATGCATGTCCAGAAGGGATGATAAGGGGCGGATATAATTATGACAGGGAATATCACAATGTGGATGTTAAGATGTAAGGGAAATATTGTTGTGAAAGTGTGAGGCCCCATGAGATGATAAGCAACATTGGGAATCACAAACTTTAGTATGGGGTCAGTTCATAGGCTGCCAAACCATCTGTGATTTTGTATGAGAGGCGTTCAGAGGAGAGGTGGAAGGGAAAACCAGCAAACTGGACAGCCAACGTGGCCTCATTTGGCAGCCAAGTTTGGATGCTCAGAATGAGAGTATTTTTATAACCTAATGGCAGCTGTGCTGCCGCCAAGGCGTGGGCTTCACAAGAGAAGTTGTATTAAAGTACCCCTTGAAGGGACGAGATTTATAAATCTGGGGGCTCATACACTTCCATGGCCATCTCAACAATGGCTGTTCTTGTTTAGGGGAAGAAGTTTTTATACTTGAACCAAAGGCAAAAATGTAGGTTTCTCTGATGGAGCACCATGAGGCTTTGAAGCACCACCTGGGAACGCACGAGATGATGAGCTAGGTCTCAAGGTGGGACTTAGAAACCGGAAGCATTCAGGGAGGCTAACTGGGCCAGCCCAAGCTCGTTTTGGTGGCGGCCATTGAATGCCAAAAGGCGGTGCACCACCGCCAAATGTTGGGTCAGCAGGTGTCAATTGCATTGACTTTGGCTTGAAGTGACATGGGTAAAAAGGTTGGTTGAGTTTAAACTTTTTAATTATTTTATCCAATTTAACAAGTGATCAGATTAGAAGAAAGAGATATCAAACAAAAGATATTAAAATTACCAATAGAAAGCACCAGAATGGCCAACCATGATTTTTACATTATTATTGTACAATGAGGTGAACACCGTGGCCAGCATTGTCAAAGAAAACTGAGCATATGATGTCTTAAGAGGGAAAGCACCAGGCAAAAGGTGCCAGAATAAGGTAAAATGACCAAGCAGGAGGAAGCAACGTCCTAACTCATTTTTTGTTTCCAAATAAATTTTGTAGCAAAACGCAGATTAAACTGACGCAAGCTATCAGAGACAAGATTCCTTGAGTTGTGGTAGGTTGCATAGGTACTGTGACAGAAAGTGGCGAATTTGACATGGAGGACTCAGTGGAATAAGCCGTGGCATAAGAGCCCGTTTTATGCCAAAAGGGGAGGGTCAGACCAGAGCTTATAGCGGAGTCAAGTTATCAAGGAAGGTCAAAACCAATATTTTATTAATAAAAATCTACTAAAAAAGTATGGGAAAACGTAAGCAAGTATTCCAAAAACTCTATTAAAGCTTATCTAGTTATCTGAGAAAAGCAAAAGAATTTCTCAGCATGGGCGCAAATATAAAGAGAAGTTTTGAAATGGTCTAAATGATTAACGAAAACTGATCCATGCTGAAAAGCTTTTGCCTTATAGCAAAAAAGAATTTTACAGATTAGGCCAAATGCCATAAATTTGTATCAGCTGATTTTCCAAATTTATTAGTCAATTTTCGCCAGATTTTCTGCCTCTATAATGCCGTTTCCCTCATCTCTGACTGGAAAAGACAGAACCTAATTTGCGGTCAATGACCTTAAGGGAGTCATTGGTATCCCTCAAGGGTTCTGGCCTTGACTCCAAGGGCTTCTTATGCTCAGTTTTAGTAGGGCGTTCTACCCCATGTAAAGTGTCACTACCTGTGATAAGCATATATGCACCTAATAATACACTGTACTTCATTAGTATGCTCAAGCAAGCTTGTAATACTTCACTTAAGACTCTTCAATTTTTAGTGATATGAACTGTTGGACTTTTACAACAAATTGGCTATGACATTTGTTGAAATTGGAGCTTAGGCATCTTATTTTGAAGGCACAAGTAATAATTCATTTATAAGGTTCTATATGTAAACAGCCTCCTTAGCAAGCTTGTAACAAAAGAAAAGTTCAGCAAGAGGGTTTCAATTATAAAAACAGAATGAAAGAGCATTGAAGTATTGTTTACTTCCAAAGGCTCAGCTCCTAATTCTTTGGTATCTCTTTTAGCTAGGTTCTACTCTAGTTAGATTGTAAAAAGATCCTCTCCCTCTTAGAATTCAGTCTAGATATCCACTACTGCTAGATTTTCTATTGATGCTTCTCATATTTGCTAAGCTGCACTATGAAATAAATGATTTATTGGGTGATAATCCATACAAGATTAATTGAACAAATTCCCAAGTCCTGATGGATTTCCATTTAGTAGCAATCAAAAATTGCATTAGAGGCTCAAGTGGAACGCCATAATAAGAATTGATACCTCCTATCAATAATTTTACGCCAGTGCGGGGGACAAAATAATGGTTAAGGTATAGGTAGTGAAAGCAGACCTAAATTTCTAAAGCCACAGGCATTAGCTAATACTAGATCAAGGGTTAAAAGTTGAACGGGGGTTATGGGTTTTGATTCACTGAGTTTACAATTCCCTAACGTAGGACCAAAAGCACCAAGAGTAAGCTAATACACCTTTAGCACTCCTTACAAGGTTGAGGCCCATGCGCTCAAGGCTTCATAACCCGTCAAAGCCCGTTTTTAGGTATTAGTGAAGCATATATATTAACCACGTATTGCTTGAACTGATGGTTGGTCAAACCAATTGCAACATTTCCCCCACTTAACCAAGAATCAGATAACAAAGACGAGTGGGGTCTGACCAGTAATTAATGACTTACAGCTGGAGGTCTGGAGTGTTGGTAGTGCCTCTTCAAAAATATGGCATGCACTCAACTAATAAGATGTCCCTTAGCAGAGTCTTTCAAGGTGTAGGCATCAGTGAAAGTCTTCTATATGATCTCTAAAGGTCTTTTCACTTTGCGCCAGTTTTTGGGTTCGCACAAACCCAAGTTTCTCATAGTACCAAACCAATTCTTCTACCTCAAAAATAGGCAAGGCACGCCATTCCACATTATCCCAGGCTCTAGCCTTGACCTTTCATGCCAAAAATTGAGTAAGTGGAGCTTTGTAATTGAATTAACTTCTGGGAAAGCTTTTCCAGACATCTACTCATACACATTTGTTCTTCCGCTATGCTAGAACTAAAAATAGGAGGAAACGCGAGCTGTCTCACATTTAATAATGCAAACTGAAAATGTCCTGTGGATGAATGATAAGCAATATTGTAAGCGAATACAGTGGGTGGCAAAAAGAGGTTCCCATTGGATTCTTTGCAAGTGATCAACTTCCTTAAGATACCAACTAATGTACCATTTACTCATTTGACAGTACCATTAGTCTCCAGGTGTTAAGGAGTGGATGGCACCCCATAGGTGTCCATTTGATCGTTGAGATTCATAATAATTTGGGACTTAAAATTGGTCCCAGTATCCATTAGTGGATACCGGGGGCAACTTGGCTATAAATAACATCCTTAAGCATGAACTTAGCAGTAGTCTTGTCCCCTAAGTCCCATATTGCCTTGACTTCCACCCACTTGGTTAAGATTATAGCCACAATAATGTATTTAAACTGACCCAGCGTATTGGTCAAGGGTCCCACAACGTCCATGGAGACCGTATTCCAGAAAAAAAAATTAGGTTTCACTATTTGGTAGGATGTGGCTTTCCAATATGGGGCTTCTGCTAAACTTTTGTTAGCAGTTAAGTGCCTCATGAGTATCATAGGACATGGGTCCCCAATAATAATGTGTCTTTAATTGGTCAAACATATTTTTAAATTTATCATGACCTGTGCCCTTGTGAGCAGCAATAATCAAGTCCATCCGCTTGTAGGCTTAAGGAACAAAAAGGGTTGTCCAACAATAATCTTATATAGTTTTTCCATCATCTATGAAAGTATTCACTCAGATTTTGTCCATCTTCTGCTAAATTTTGATAAGCTCGTCGGTGTACTGCTAGTTAATCACTTTTGTAAAGAACTCACTATCCTATCAGCCAACGATGCTACTGTTAGCAACCTTGACAACCCATCTGCACTTTGATGCTTTACCTGGTTGATGTAGAATCTCAAAGGCTTATGCCTGTAGCTTCAAGGCCCAGTGGGCCAACCGTCCTTCAAGATTTCTCAGATTCTGGAGTCAAAGTAATGAGGCATGGTCAATTATTATGGTGAAATGCACTCCATGAATATACATGAGAAGTTGTTTACAAGCATAAATGAAAGCTAGACACTACCATCTAGTACTAAAAAAAGCTAGACACTCTTTCTCAGTAATGGTATAATTCTGTTCATGACTATCCAGTGTCCAACTACAGTATTCAAAGGGGTGTTCTTCCCATTCCCCGTCAAGTTACGATAACACCGCCCTAATGGCGGTGAGTGAGGTGCCCGTTTGTATGATAAAGTGTTTATCAAAATTGGAATACAATAGTATTGTCACTTTTGCTAAGCAAAGACATAGTTGATAAAAAGTGAATTGATAGGCTTCCATTCTGTCAAACAGAATTCCAGTCTTGAGCAGGTGATATAAGGGTTCTCCTGTTTTGCTAAAGTTTTTCACAAACCAGAAATAATGCCTAATCCCTCAAAAATACCGAATATCCCACTTGCTGCTCAGTTGGGACATTTTCTTAATAGCCTCAATCTTAGCAGGCTGGGGTCTTAAGCCCTGTTTGTCAATGATGAACTCTAGATATTCTAGTCATTTGCAGAAGAAATTACACTTTTAATGATTTATTTTAAAATTGGCTTGTGCCAACTGGCGGAAAGGTTCCTCCAAGTGCAGCAGATGGTCCTTAAAGATTTTGAAAACACATTAATGTCAACCCAAATACAAACACACAGGAAATTTTTAAATCCTTAATATGCTAATCATAGCCCGCTGGAAGGTTGCTGAGCGTTGCACAGCCCTTGCGTCATTTAAGTGGGTTAGTATAGACCCTGGGCGGTAATCATAGCGAACTTCTCCTGTTTTCATTCAACAGATCAATCTGCCAATGGCTTGATAATAAGTCCATGGCGGAGAAGTAAAGGGCACCACCCAAGCGATCCAGTGCATCATCAATACAGGGTAATGGGTATGAATTTTTCTTGATAATATTGTTGAGCTTCTGGTAATCTATTACCATGCGATTCAAATCATCTTTCTTCTTAATAACCAAAGCAGGGGCGGCCTAAGGATTCTTATAGGGTACTAGCATCCCTTGCTGTACAAGCGAATTAATTTTTATGTTAACCGCCTCATCCGCTGCATTAGAACGCCCAATATGATGAAGGCGAATTGGCAGATGGTTACCAGTATCAATTTGGTTCATCACATCATGCATGCACCCCAAATCATAGTTATTTTCGTAAAAATACTGCTGTACTTGTAAAATAAGGCTAGCGCTTGGTCCTTTTCAACCTCTGTCAGCCTGAGGAGGTTCTTTCAAGGAGTCAGTTACAGACAGTTTGACGTTCTCCATCCTTCATCCCAAGTTCTTCTAGATCGCCAAACTTATGATATTTAGAACCTCTTCTAATGGTAGAATATTAATGAATGCAAATATTTGGTGTCTCTTGACTTTAATAGGATAGGGGTACAGGTTTGCTGAAAGCGCATGAATTTCGCCATGTTCTGGAAAAATAAATCTGGGCGCTGCAACAGGCTCTAAATTGGAGTAAACAGGGTGACAATTTTGCCATAAAAACCCAGGGAAGGGGAAAAACAATTTTAGCCCTTTGTAATTGATAATCCGCCGGAATGGTTAGAGTATAATTAGCACGGATAGGAATGCCCTTTGATTCTATAACCTGTGCCGGTGACTTTCATGTCTAGCCATGTAGCCGCTGTATTCAATAGGTATATTACCTTTTTTATATACAATGTTAACCAAACCTTGCTTTGGGACCATTGCAGCTGCATCCTTCCTGTTATAAATGAGCGGTAGGGCTTTCCCTAGTATGTTAAAAGTATTTTCTTCAAAGTCATATTTGACTCTATATTCTCTCAAAATGAGGTCCCAATTAAGAAATTATATTTTTTATATTATAAAATACAATAGCAAGTGCAAAGATAATAAGGTGCCAAAACGCAATGGTAGCACGCTGTACACTCCCTCCAAAGTTGTAGTATGGGGCCAGCGGTGCCATAAACTTTATGGTGGTCTATATATGGAGCAAACCCTAACTTTCTCACTATTTTGAGTAGATACAATATTAATTAGGGCCACTGTCTTCAATAGCTCATACCTTGAGCTCATTTACAGTTTTATCACCATAGGTACACTCAGAAAAATAAATATCAGAAGGGTTTATTGTAAGGACATCCACTTTATATGCTTGACATAACAGATTTTATAACTCCTCGCACAACTGCGGGCTGGACTCCTTCAATGCCTCAATGGGTACCGCCACATGGACACTAGTCAACTTGGGGGTCCTAGATGAACTGGGATCCTCAGATGATTACAAATATTGAGAATAAGGTTTTGACACTACCTCATCCACTGGCTCAGCAGCACATTTTTCTTGAGAGTGGGTGATTACTTCTACACTAACATTCTTTGACCCTAAGGTTGCCAAAGGCAGCTTGGTGGAAGCACTCATATTTCACATAGGAGAGTAATGCGGTGATTTCTTTTTATTTGGGATTTTGTTGGAAGAGGAAGAAGTAGAAATCCTGGTTCTACTCCGTCCTTTCTTTTCCCACCTTGTCATCATCCACAAGGTGCCTGCATGAACTTTAGGCCTTGCTCTAATCTTAGGGCAGAGATTGGCATAATTGCCCAATTTCCTGAAGTAGTTAAGAATTATATGTCTAACGTCTTACTTTTCAGACTGTAAACCATAAGGCGGAGGTGGAGGTGACTCTTTCTTTGGCTAAATGGCTTTAGGCTGCAGTTTTCAGGGCTCCAAATAGCTCTTTTTAGGTGCCACAAAAGTAACAGCACAACACCGGAGGGAATTCATTATGTGAGAGATATCGTTTTCCTCATTCAACACCAGAATCATAACTTGATATAAGTCTTGGTTAGGCTCACAGGCATGTCAGAGGGCAATTTGGGAATCAAATTCAATAATCACATTGGCCCCTTCTAGCGTTTGAGCTTCAAAATAAAATGGTCTGAAAATTTTTTCAGCATATTATCTTTCTTAAAACAGATAGAAGGAATTCAGTTTTGCATGTGGTCATCCATTTCAGTTCACAGATTATTTTGATGAGAAGGTCCTTAGCGTTGCAGTAGGTAATGTCCTTCTTCTGTATCCTAGTCATCACTATCCCTGACTATCAGTATTTAGTGAATTCATGATAGTTGCCAACTTAGCATTCTCTGACGCTTCATCCATGCTAATCTTAAAGAGACTAATAAGATTATTTATACTGGCATCTTTATCAAACTTTAGCAATTTAATCAGAATCACATGAACAGGAGGCTTATGTGGGTAGAGAAAAAGGACCTGGTTCGTCCCTCCTTGTTTTCTATGTCGCAAAGCCAAGATGTAGGCATGAACCAGCCCTGAACCGTCAGCGCAGCTTGAGTAGGAGTGCCTACATAATTAGGTGTAGCAATACTAGCAGGATTTTGTGCAGGGTGAATTGGAGATTCACAATTGTTTGAGTCAATAAATCAGGGGGAGAAGTAGCGATTATTTCAGGATGAGTTGAGGCTACAACACCTAGTACGGAGATGAAAACCATAGGCAATTAAGGCATCCCCTCTGCCTCATCACCCTTGAGATTTCCTGTTGATTGCAAATATTCAGGTTCCTCATGTCTATTACCAGTCTGAGCGACTGAGGAACTATTAAATAGTTTATGTGGTACCAACACGGAAGGTTCCATTTGTAATAAAACTTCCATTTTTGAGACTTGTTGAGTGGCGGTCAGAAATTCCGCTTTCATATTGATGTTCTCATTCATGATGGACCTAAGCTTCTGCCCAGGGTTTTTGCCTCAAGTTCTAAGTCTTTAATTAGTTGAAAAAAACTGGTATCATAGTGAACAGTTCCAGTCATATTTGCATCTGAGATCTCTAGATGACGTATATGTGTGTTATTAAACTCAAATAACTCCTTAACTTGCTGACTGTGGCAGATATAATATCAGAAAGTTGGCCTATGTGAGCGTTTAAGATGTTCATACTTGGCGAACATCATCAGCCTGAATTTGTGGGGCCTCACTAGCGACCTCTTCAACTTCTAACTCTGGTACTACTTCTGGAGGAAGAGATTCTCCCTTAGAACTACTGATATCCATACTTGATTAATATAAACTACAAAAAAACTAGAGAAGCCCCTTTATTGAGCACCACAATGTTGAAATTGGCGCTTAGGTGTTGTATTTTGGAGTACATGCATTAACTCAAATAAATAAGGTGCGTTATGAAGACAACCAATTTAGTAAACTTGTAACAAAAAGATAAGTTCAGAAAGAGAGTTCTCATTATAGAAGGATGAAAATGCAATGCATTATTGAGTACTTTAAAAGGCTAAACTCCTTATTCTTCAATATCTTTTTTAGCTAGGTTCCACCTGTAGTTACATTGGAAAAAAGATCCTATCCCTCTTAGAATTCAGTCTAGATATCCACTACTTCTAGCTTTTCTGTCGATGCTTCCCATATTTGCTAAGCTGCACTATGAAATAGGATATCTATGGGCTTATAATCCAGATAATAGTTAAACGAATTCCTAATGCCTGACGGAATTTCATTGCAGTAGCAATCAAAAGTTGCATTAGAGGTTCCAGTGGAACGCTAAAATAAGATATGATTCCTCTTACCAAAAAATTTACGCCAGTGCAAGGGACAAGATAATGGTTAAGGTATAGGTAGTGGAAGCAGACCTAATTTGCTGAGGCCACAGGCTTAAGCTGTTACTAGATCAAGGAGATAGAAGGTACACTGGGGGTTATGGGTTTTGATTTACTCATTTTACGATGCCCCAGCGTAGGGCCAAAAGCACCAAGAATAAGCTAATACACCTTTAGCACTCCTTAAGAGGTCAAGGCCCTTGAGCTCAAGGCTTTGCATTTATCAAAGCTCATTTCTATGTATTAGTGAAATATAGATATTAGCCACATATTGCTTGAACTAATGAATGGACAAACCAATTGCAGCAGCCTTTAAGAACAGAAGCTACAAAAAGACACGTTTAACTTTGTCCTTGTTAACTTTTGGCAGTTTAGGTTGAATCTGCTGAGCTGGTTGCACAGGTTAAAACTCACTGAGCAATGGACGAGCAATACGATGATTGCTGGTCCTCAAAAAATAATAAAATATTAATAATAAGGAGCTATTGCCCCACTGAAAACCAGTTTATTCAATATATATATTAACGGACTACTTCAACTAACCCTTTTTCTTCCTTCTTATCTCCAAAAGACCTCTATTCTTCATTCCCACGCTCAATTCTTAATCCTTGGTATTCAATCAGTTTCAAACCTTCCTCTTATTCTTCTCTATTTGCTCAATTTTAGTGATTTTGTTCTATCATTGAGGCTTCAGCGAAATTCCCTATATTTGCCAAACTATGAATAATTTTATTGATTCGCCTTACATCAACATAATTTTCTGCTCAAACTAAAGGCTCACCTCAAAGCATAAATTGTGATCTTCTGGATATATGGCTTATTGTCCAGTAATACCAAATTCTCACCATTACCCCCCTTAATTGGATGATAAGCTTCTATTGTTTGTATGCTTGGAGGAACTTTGTGTGAACTTGGTTGATAATCTGACCACCCACGGGTTCTTTAATGGTGTAGGCATCAATACTAGTCTTCTCAATTATTTCAACTGGTCCATTCCAGATGTTAGCGAGTTTTTTTCTTCTTTTTAAATCCATGTTGGGCGTAGAACAAGAAATGATCTCATACTGCAAACTCTGGGAGTCCTCTACATCTACTTTGGTCAGCCGCTTGATTGCAAATCTTTTTAGCTAAGGTGGTAGAATAACCTTCCTTTTGTAGTTTTATCAGTGTGTCCATTATAATGGTCATCTAAAGCTATGGTTCTACTCTGCCAGTATCCTCCACACAAGAGTAAAGCAGAGTGACCAAATCTGGATGCTACCATAAATCAGTTTGAAAAGGATTCTTACCAGTTGATGAATAGTAGCTGATACTATACGCAAAGATGGCAGTGGATAGGAGGGTACTCCATTAAGAGAAATAAATCTTCAAAATCTTGCGAAAAATGTTTACCAATGTTTCATTGATCTGTTCCATCATTCTATTAGATTCAAGGTGGTAGGGTATAGTCAAGACCCCACGGACTGTCATAAGTTCAATCAACTTAGGCAGGATATGTAATTTGAAATTTGTTCCATTGTCTGTGAGGATTAATTGCGAAATAGCCATATCACTTTATGACACACTCCATGATAAACTTGGCATTGTGACAGCCCCCAAATCATTGATCGCTTTTGCTTCCACCCATCCCATCAAAATGATCAACTGCTACTATTATATACTTAGAGCGGTTCATGTCAGTTGGCAGAGGCCCCACACATCAAGAAAAACAGTATGCCATGCAAAATGAGGCTTAACCAGCAAGTAGGTGGTCTTCTTGTGGAAAAGTTTCTCCACTTGACATTGGTGATAACAAGCAACCGTCTCAAGCACACATAATAGTGTATGATCTCCCAATAGTAACATGGTTGCAAGAACTTCAGCGTTTTCTGCAACCCTCCATGACCTACCGCCCTACATGCATCCAGGATAATTGCTGGCCTGGCAGAGGGTTTTGTGAAGCTCAACATCTATTCTCCAATTTGCTTATATAATTTTCCATTCTGCAAGAAGCTATCCCATATAAGCCCATCTAGCACTTTGATCACCTATGATGGCTCATCATGATATTTGCCCACAATCATCTTCTCATACATGATGTCAGCCAAATATGCCGTAATGGCAACTGTCATTAATTGCAAGAGACAGTCCGCATTCTGATATTTTGCTCCTGGAAAGTGTAGTATCTTGAGATCATATGCTTGGAGCTTCAAGGCCCATCATGCGAGCTGTCCTTCAGGTTCCAAAAGATTCTGAAGCCAACTCAAGGAGGCATGATTGGTTACCACTTTGAATTTCACCCCACGGGAGGTATACCCAGAACTGTTTATAAGCATATATCACTGCCAAGCACTTCCGCTCAGTCACAGTGTAATTACGTTGATGACCATCCAGGATCAAGTTGAAAAACGCAACAGGGTGCTCCACACCCTCATCATCTTTTTGGGTTATCATGGCCCCTACGGTGAAAAGAGAAGCATCCATTTGTACAATAAATTCCTTATTGAAATCAAGGTATTGTAAAACAGGCGCAATAGCCAACGCGGTCCACAGGACATCAAAAGCATTCTGACATTGGTCCGTCTAGTCAAAGGTGGCGTTCTTAATTATTAACTCAAAGAGCAGTGCCCCAATACAGCTGAGATTAGGAATGAACTGCCAGTAGTAACTGATCATCCCCAAAACACTTGATTATCGCTTATTGTCTGGCTGAGTCATCATATGTATAGCTTCCACCTTCGCCAGCTGCAGTTTAAGCCCTTTTGAGTCCACCACGAATCTAAGGTATTCCAATTGTTCCTTGAAAAATGGCACTTCCGAGGCTCACTCTTGGTATTAGTGTCAACAAGTTAGTGGAACACTTGTTTTAAGTGTTCAAGATGCTCTATGAACGTCTGTGAGAACAAGTTGATATCATTAAGTTAGGCTAGAACGCAGGACAGTTTCAGGTCACCTAAGATTGTGTCCATAGCATGCTGGAACATAGCTGGGGCGTTTCAGAAACCCTGTGGCATACATGTAGGATTGAACAACCCCTTCAAGATGATTATAGTGCATTTCTCACGTTCCAATTCAAGCAACTCAATCTGCCAGGACCCCAATATCAAGTCCATGGCAGAGAATTAGATAGCGCCTCCCAGTTGATCTAAAACGTCATCAATCCATTGGAGGGGTAATTATTTTCCTTTGTAATGGTATTAAGCTTCCAGTAGTCGATGACCACTCAGTTTGTGCCATCTTTTTTCTTAACAATTAGCACTGGTAATGCCCATGGACTCTTAAATGGCTCTAACATCCCCTGCTTAATCAATTTGTCTATTTCATTGGAGACTAATTCCTCCAAAGCCTTGGAGTTCTTGATGGGCTGTGACCAAATGGGAGGGTGGTCTCACGTGTCTATCCAATGCACCACCCCACGTGCACATCCCAAGTAGAGGCCATCAAAAGCAAAAATATCTTGGTATTTTTCAAACAGGGCCATCTCCATATCTTTTTGCTCCTCCAACAGCCCAGTCAGAGCTTCATGCGGAACCACTGTCATTACACCAAATGAGGTTTTTGCAGTTAGGCCAAGGTCCTACCAAGACCCAAAATCATGAATATGGCGGACTTCACCAATAGGAGTCAAGTGTAAATAAGACACCACTTGATGCCTAAGGATCGTCATAGTCTCCTTATGTAGGTTCTCTAGCAGAACTTTACTTCCCCCATGTTCTGGTAACAGTAGCTCCAGAGCCACAT
The DNA here is from genome assembly GCA_022478985.1 of Massospora cicadina. Taxonomy (NCBI): domain Eukaryota; kingdom Fungi; phylum Entomophthoromycota; class Entomophthoromycetes; order Entomophthorales; family Entomophthoraceae; genus Massospora; species Massospora cicadina. Next base: position 56,506 of record JAKSZP010002878.1, on the reverse strand, counting down.
GGGGTTTAAGCTGCGATTGCTGGTAGGGCCCTACAAAATCCCTATATAGCCCTTAAGGGACATCTATTTCGAGCTCTGTCCCTATATGACTTGTTTCCCAGTAGGTATGCTTAAAGCGCTCACAGCCTGTAGCAGAATACCGTTGTACTCATAAATCTAACTAGGAAGGGCTCTGGTCCTCCGCTTTATCCACAAATATCAAACAGGAATTACCCCATTTCTATACTTTAGATTCTTCTGATTAGAGCGGATTGGGTCCTTTGGGACTCCACTGGAGGTAAAGTGAATGAGAATCTGTTGTCCTAGAGTACTGATGGTTTTTTCTCCATAACGACCACTGCCCCAAATCATCGCATAAATGCAGCACTAATCAACATGTTGGAATAATTAGGCAAAGCCACATATGAAATGGATGCGCCAATGGCCCAAACCTCAAAGGCACCACACTGTATGCGCCCTCTGACAAAGTGCTCAGTGCCTCCATTGTCAAGACTGGGACCAAAGGCCCAGTCTGCCACCAGCCCTACACCACTCACCCCCATATGTGGCCATACCAACTCCAATTGGTCCTGTTCAAATGGACAGCCTTGCCAGGCACACCATGCCGAGGTGCAGTGCACCAGCCTCTGTTGCCCGGACCCCAGGCAGAGATTCCCCCAAAACCTCTATCCACTCACGGGGTCAACGGGCCAAGGTGCAGTCAACTGGCCTCTGTCACCTTGGGCCACTCTGGCTCGCGACTAGCCAGGGCAAGACCTCTCCATAAGGAGCCCGGCGCATCCACCCCCTTTCCCTGAAGCACCGCCATCTGCTTCCCAAAACTCTCTCCAAATAAATAAAATTTAAATAAAACAGGTTTTAGCAAAAGTGGCCTTTATTAGAAGTAGACTCAAAGTTGGAATAGAATTACAAATTGAGGCCCCATTGGGGATGAACTCTTTTTGAAATACTTCCAAAAAAGGCTAAATGAATTGTGGGTAATGAGGGGTGCAAAAGCCTCCAGAATTGATGGCATCCAGGCAACTCGGTGGAGAAACGGAGGGGAACCTCAGAAAAAACAAGCAATCAAAAAAAATTTATTATATTTATTCCATTATTGAACCAAATAGTAAAGTCCTACTTGGAATAACGGAATTGCAACTATTGACACACATGAATCTCATAATTCCCAAGCTTATGGGATTCATATGCAATCACAATTGTTACACTACCCTTTCCTAAAAAGGAAATACCGGTGGACTCAGACCTGAACTGGCAAGGCAGGCGTGCAGCAACCAATGACTTTTTTGACAGGGGACCTTTTTGCGAGCAGCTTGGGCTTTCAACAGAAAATCCAGAGCCCCTGGATCAAATCAACGGGATCTCTGGAGGTCTCCTGGCAGGCACAAGAGGCCATCAACTGCCAGAAGTCCAGCCCACCCCCAAGCTCCCCATCCCCTTCATTGGAAGGCCCCACAAACCAAAGAAAGGGACTGAAGGCACATATCGATGCTTGGTAAATTGACTGCAGTCATCTTGCGAGAGCTGCCTGGAAGAATAACCTCTAAAGGTAAGGTGACTTTGGAATTATGTCAAGACTGGGCTCCCAAGGCCCAGTCCGCCACTGACCCTAAACCACTCACCCCCATATGTGGCCATACCAACTCTTACTGGTCCTGTCCAAATGGATGGCTTTGTGGGCACACCATGTCAAGGTGCAGTGCACCAACCTCTGTCACCTCAGACCCCGGGCAGAGGTGCCCCCAAAACCTCTATCCGCTCACAGGGTCAACAGGCCAAGGTGCAGCCAACTGGCCTCTGTCGCCTCAGGCCACTCTGGCTCGCGACTAGCCAGGGCAAGACCTCTCCATAAGGAGCCTGGCACATCCACCCCCTTTCCCTGAAGCACCGCCATCTGCTTCCCAAAACTCGCTCCAAATAAATAAAATTTAAATAAAACAGGTTTTAGCAAAAGTGGCCTTTATTAGAAGTAGACTCAAAGTTGGAATAGAATTCCAAATTGAGGCCCCATTGGGGATGAACTCGCTTTGAAATACTTCCAAAAAAGGCTAAATGAATTGTGGGTAATGAGGGGTGCAAAAGCCTCCAGAATTGATGGCATCCAGGCAACTTGGCGGAGAAATGGAGGGGAACCTCATAATGAACAACCAATCAAAATAAAAGATTCATTTAATTCTATTCCATTATTGACCCAAATAGTAAAGTCCTACTTGGAATAATGGAATTGCAACTATCACCACACATGAATCTCATAATTCCCAACCATATGGGATTCATGTGCAATCGCAATTGTTACACTACCCTTTCCTAAAAAGGAAATACCGGTGGATTTGGACCAGAACTGGCAAGGCAGGCGTGCAGCAACCAACAACTTTTTTGACAGGGGATCTTTTTCATAAGCAGCTTGGGGTCTTGACTGAAAATCTAGAGCCCCTGGATCAAATCAATGGGTTCTCTGGAGGTCTCCTGGCGGGCACAAGAGGCCATCAACCGCCAGCAGTCCAGCCCACCCCCCAAGCTCCCCATCACCTTCATTGGAAGGCCCCACAAACCAACTAAAGGGACCAATGGCACATGGCAATGCTTGGGACATTGAACGCGGCCATCTTGCGGGCTGCCTGGAAGCACAACCCGCCAAGGGAAGTTGACTTTGAAATTATGTCAAGACTGGGCTCCCAAGGCCCAGTCCGCCACTGGCCCTACACCACTCACACCCATATGTGGCCATACCAACTCCAATTGGTCCTGTCCAAATGGACGGCCTTGCCAGGCACACCATGCTGAGGTGCGGTGCACCAGCCTCTGTCGCTTTGAACCCCAAGCAGAGGTGCCCCCAAAACCTCTATCTGCTCACAGGGTCAACGGTATAAGATGCAGCCAACTGGCCTCTGTCACCTTGGGCCACTCTGGATCGCGACTAGCCAGGGCAAGACCTCTCCATAAGGAGCCTGGCACATCCACCCCCTTTCCCTGAAGCACCGCCATCTGCTTCCCAAAACTCGCTCCAAATAAATAAAATTTAAATAAAACAGGTTTTAGCAAAAGTGGCCTTTATTAGAAGTAGACTCAAAGCTGGAATAGAATCCCAATGTGAGGCCCCATTGGGGCTGAACTCTTTTGAAATACTTCCAAAAAGGCTAAATGAATTGTGGGTAATGAGGGGTGCAAAAGCCTCCAGAATTGATGGCATCCAGGCAACTCGGTGTAGAAATGGAGGGGAATCTCAGAGTGAACAACCAATCAAAATAAACGTTTTATTTAAATTTATTCCATTATTGACCTGAATAGGAATGACCTACTCAGAATAACGGAATTGCAACTATTGACACACTTGAATCTCAGAATTCCCAACATTATGGGATTCATATGCAATCTTGATTGTTACACTCATGGTCCCATACACTACTTTGTGTTCCACATCTGGTTTCAACAAAACTTATCCACACGCTTGATCTAGATTTTATAACTGGAGCAACAGTATCTATAATAGCTTAAAATTTTGTGTTCTGAACAAAAATATCACAGTATGTACGCTCCAAATAAGAGGAACTGTTGGTGTTTAAAACATCCAAGGGCTTTTTTCAGAAAAGTGAAAATATTAGCTCTGACATGAGGATACTCCTGGGTAATTTTTCTATTGGAATCGCCGCATTCACCCCCTCTAGGGTTGCAAAATTTGTTAAAGGTCCGCCTTTGACTGTACCATTCTTCTCAAGAATTTGCCAGGCGTACATATTTTGCACATCCTGGCAGAACTCCAATTCTAATTTATTGGGTCTCTCCCTCAGTTTGAGGCTAATATTGTAGGGGATTTGTTGATATAATAAATTGTCAAGGTGTGTACCAAGGCCAACACAAAGCAACTCATGGGAATCATCAGGTACAAATAAGTTTGGATTAGTGGAAGTAGAGCGTCCTGTCTCTACTCCGCTTGACCTTTTCCCTGTTTGTTTGGGGCAACTGGTACTGCATGGACATTTGTTAGCCCAAACAGCTAGCCACATAATGGCCTCTTTGGCCACACGAAAAATAAGCATTTGTAAAATGGCACTCATCTCTGTATCACACCCACAGGTCCAGGATGGTTATTATTTGATGGTTTGTAATTAAGCCGAGGACAAGCTAGTTTATAATGGGGACGGAAAAGACCCGCCAGAGCGTTAAGTGGACAATGATTAACCAACAGATTATACACAAGTCGTTGGTGTCCATTTTATGACAGGGATATGGTAGCAGTTGCAGGGGCTTTCTGTCCACATTGGGAGCACTAAATGTGACAGATAGATGGCATAAATAATTGATTTTTAATAGTTCTGCGTCATCTTGAAGAATGTGGGTAATAGCATTATACAGTTCTTGATATGGCTTAATGCCACTATCATTACTACGCCCACCTCCTCATTAGTTAATATATTCGCTCCCACTAACACATGAGCCTCATCCATAAACCTCTCTGAAAACTCCACCAAGGACTCATTTTTTTATAAAACTGTATTGTCAAAAAAATTCCTTGTGCTGCACCATTTTTGCCACACCCCCAAATAAGCGGATCAAGTCTCCTTCACTTATTTGATACATTGCGGTACTAGCCTTAAGGTAGCATGTGGCCATGTCAGCGCTCTTAAAATCCAGAGCGGATAACAACAGTTTAGCTTTCCACCAATTGTAAGCCCCTTCTACTGAAAATTTGAACACTTATAAACCTGGATATGTTCTCATCATGGTTAAATGGGGCAGCTTATCGATTCATACCCCTTTCTCTCCAGCTCTTCTAATCCATTATGCTCAGCACATTATAGCCGCTCTGTGGTGTCGTCCAAGTGGTTGGCAAGTTGGTTGGCGTGGCAACCACCAGTTGCAGTTGGTGGAAGGCCTTGTTTAGCTGATATGTTATACCCTTATTCTCTCAGAAAAGCATTCTTTGAGCCTGGAGTAGTGTATCCAAGGAAAGTTTCACTTTTGTGTTTTGTGGGAACTCAATAAAGTGGGGTAGTGCCCCATCAAGGGGAACCAGTTGCATTATTGCTTGGCAAACAAAAAACTCTATAATAAGTTGATCAATAGGCCCCTGTAGTTAGCATCACTATTAACTTTTGGCAATTTAGGTTTAATCTGCCTAGCTGGTTGAACATTGTAAAACTCACTGAGCAACAGACAAGTAATATAATTATCGCTGGTCCTTGATAAATATAATAAAGTATAATAATAATGAGCTATTGCCCCACCGGAAACCAGTTTATTCAATATATATAATAACAGACTACTTCTGCTAACCCTTTTTCAACCTTCTTCTCTTCAAAAGGCCTCTCTTCTTCATTCCCACGCTCAATTCTTGATTCATAGTATTCCTAATCATTTTTGTCTCTTACACTTAGTAATTCTCAGATTGCTCAATTTTAGGGAATTTTTTTCTATCATCAAAGGCTTCAGCGGTTTCCCTCAATTCTCCAAACTATGAATACTTTGATCAATTCGCCTCACATCAACATAATCTTCCAATCAATCCTGAGGCTCACCTTGACTCATAAATTGTGATCCATAAGATATATGGCTTATTGTCCAGTCATATCAATCTATCAACAGTCCTGAAGGCTACTTTAAACTTTTTTACTATACCAAAATTGCACACCTCTTTTCAACATGATTCACCCTCATGTGCGAAATGACCAACTGGTTTCTAAATCACATATTGACCATGTAAAAGCACCACTGAATTTTAGCCCCTAAATTTCAAAAATTAAACAACAAAAATTAAATATTTTAATTTCAGACTAATTTAGTTCTTAACTCCTTCCAAAGAATGCACAGGCGCCCACTTGGAGATAGTTTTTAAAGATTATTCATTTCACAAAATTTGAAATTAAATTAAAAATAAGTCCTTATCATAGAATTTAGTATTCTTTTCTGGCGGATCCCTAGCTACTTGGTCAACATTCAAACATATCACTGTAAAACGGTTCAACATTTTTCATCTCTGAAAAAAGTGCGTAGTTTTAGCTATAATCAAGCGCCCTAGGGAGAAGTGGACCACATTGAGCAAAACGCTCCTATAGAAGGGTACATCCCTTCATGGGGCCACAAGTGGTCATATTTGCTATCTCACTTAAACAAAATTATAAGAGAGAGAGATCAACAACAAGCTAGTGTCCCATCAAAAATAAAACACATCATGGTGGGGAAAGTATGTTAAACTACTTTATTCCAACAATTTTAAATTTTTAAATTTTATTTGAGATGGGCTGACCTGGGGATGATACCACAATGATTAGGGAAGTGAAGAAAATGGGAAAGGAGGATAAAACCTGGAAAACCTCCATGCACGGCATATGATAGGCCAGGAGCTCCGTGGACTGCCTTTGCTATTCGCTATCTCAGTTTGGGGCATTGGTGCGCAAAACTAACACAGTCAAAATTGTCCCCTACCCAAATTCCATTACCAGGATTGAACTCAGGAGGCAGTGGTAGAGGGTCCATACTCTACCACTGGGGTATCCTCCCTTTTATTCCAACAATTTTACTCTTAAAAACTACAACAGATTGCACACAGGATCATAGTTCTGATGATATCTTTATAGATACACCAGAAGATATCAAATAATGTACACAGTTATTTCACTAAACTTTATTAATAAAACCAGATCATATGAGAGAAAATTTGATTTTCCTCATAACTAAATACATCTGACAGAAACCAATAGGGCAACTTTTAATTAACAGTTTCACATGTGATGAACTCTTGAAGGCTTTCTCCTTCACCGCACAGGAAATGTCCAGGTACCATCAGGATTCCTCATAAATTTTTATAGAAAATGTCTATAACATTGCACTTAACATTTTAGACTTTGTTAGGCTTTTCCTTCAAAAAACAATCACTTTTAGAAAAAAAGTTTCAATAAAAACAATTTAATTTAATAATCTATTCCAGGTGAGATGAGCGAAATTTATAAACAAGGACAGGATTGGGTTAGCACAGTAAAGGATAGAAGACATGGATATGATATGCCAGAAGGCACCAAGCGCACCAGAAATAATTTTGGCTATGCAAAAAACAAAAAACTGAGGTAGTGCAGCCCTCAGGTTTTGTAAATTTATAGTAAAATATTGTAGCTAAATGGAAGTACCCCACTCTCAGATGCTGTCATTGGTTGAACATTGTATTCACATATTTTTTGGAACAGATGCACCAGCATTATGGAAAAAGGTTGCTTAATCCCAATATAAAATTATTCCCACACACTTTATACATGACAACCAATACTACCTGTTATGGTTGGGTGGATATTGGGCTCAAGACAGCGGAAGAGGAAAATACTGCTGCAAAGGTCAGAGTAGTAATTGACCTTCCCAACGGTCAACATTTGGTATTGACCAAGTGTACACATTGGACAGAGTCCAAGGATAAATTCATAATTTTTGACTACCTCCAGCCAACTCTTACATGCACAGTAGTTGAACACAATCTCCAGGAGAACTTATAATCCTACAGAGAATTATGCAAAATTGAGAAGCAAAGATTCCAACTAATGTCAACCCTTAGCACAGGAAAGGTAATTGCAATCATTTCTTTAAACCTGGAGGTATTGGAGGATCTCACGAAAATTTTTATATTGCCTCTATTATTATTGATGGAAAAACTCCAATTATTCCGTGCAACAGTGAAAAGTTCTCCACCTATATGCAACAACTGTCAGCTTTTGGAAATAAGCTCTATGCCTGTCACCAAAAGGAGTCATAAGAGAAATAGAATTCTTTGGGGAGAAAATAGGAGAAATGACTCAGAATATGCAAAATCACAAACACTACTCAAGCTTTTAACTGGGGGGAAATCTAAAAACAAATTTTGTTGACCCAATTTCCCTGAAGGAGCAGAAAATAGCCAAACAAGCCTGCAAGTTGGCCGTGGCTAAGACAAAGGCATCAGCAGAATTGTCCATCTCACCTGAATAAATTCAGAAAATATGTAAAACCTAGTAACATTGAGACAATCAAACGTTACAGAAAATAAAAGCAGCCAATACAAACCAACAGTATGTGGAAGAACTTAAATTGGGAGCTAATTTATCTTCACAAGAGAACTGTACACTCCCTAAGATTATGAATTACATCTCAAATAGGAATGTACATTAACAAAAATGAATTTGGCAGAGACAATTGAATCCAAAGGGAGCACATAAGTGCGCCACAATGAAAAATCAAGAGCCTTTAAAGTCAAGGAGGACCCAAATCATCAGTAGTGAAAGGGGTGAATATACCCCAGTGCCCACTCACCACTATGAAACTCGAAGCAAGGAATCAAAGGTGATCAAGGAGGGCGAGGAAGTAGGGCTGAGGGCCCTTCTAACATCTCCTGAGGCGCACAGGCGTCTCAGTAAATATAGGGACATTAAACATAGTAGGACTCAAGGCCTTACCATCCTGGGTCAAGAAGTTGAGTCTCTAGCGCAAACCCCTTGTGAACATCTTGGCTGAAAAAGAAATCAACTGTCCACAAGGAAAGGAGGAGGCAAGAGAAAACATGCTCCTCCAAACACTTTTATTTTGGTTGCAACACTGTGGGATGATAGTATGTGCAAACCAAAGTTTTAAACTCATTAATAAAAATTCATTTTTAAATATCCGTGTACTAGACATCACCTTCTCCTGACACAAAGAAGTGCGCACATTAGCCACTGTAAACACACTGAACTGTGCACAGAATCTTCATGAATTTATCTCAAAATTAAAACTCCTTCATCTCCCCATGATTACCTTCAGTATATGAGACATTAACTGTTGGGTCAACTCAAACACTGATTGATGGCCACATACAATGGAGGCACCACAATGAAGTGTTGAACTTCACATGCTAAAACCCACCTTAAGCCTATATGATACCTTACCCAAACACTCACCTCTCCTAAAGAACGTGACACAACCCCATGCTCACAATAATAAATTAGTGTCTATGTCATGCATATCTTTATACTTGTGCCATTAATTTTTGCCACCAAATTTATATATTTAGAACTACAAAGATTAGATTCCCCAATCACTGGTTAGTTTCAGTGTCCTTACACCTTAAAAACAATCACACAAGCACCCAGGTGGTAAAAATATGCCTAGAATAGTTAGCCAATTTCATCATTTCATTCCTGGATGGAAGATATATCCTCAACAAAGGATTTTACTCACCTTTCTGTTTGGATCCACTGACCACCTGAACAAATGTCAAGAAATCAACAGTGCACCAGATCAAACATACAGCATTGCAGAGATTCTGGAAACTTCAGCCATCATCAAGCGCACCTTGGCTGAAGTAGATCACCTAGAAAATTTCCCACTCATAGGATACAGCCCTGAATGGGGGCACAAATGGGCCAAGTTATCCGCACACCTAAACGCTTTAATAAGAGAGCCCCAACACCGCGTTGGAGTCCAAATTAAGGCAAAAATTATCATGGTGGGAGAACCAAGTTTGATTTATTTTTAGCCTATTTTGCTTCAGCAAGGATACCATAGCTTGCGCAGATTTGGTAATTGGATACATCCATGGAGGAAACGCTAGAGGAAGTCAAACTGAGGTGCACAGGCTTTATAAAATTATTATAAATCTGACCAATTTCAATCAGCAAAAATAGAAAATTCCTCACCCGTGCACATACTAGCGCTGCAAAAATTAAAAAATTATTTGAGATGGGTCGACCTTGGGACAAATATACCACACTGAGAATGTTTTCTAGCCAGTACAGGTTTTGACCTCAAAACCTGCACTAAGGGTGGAAGCAGTTTTATCTGCTCAGCTAACCACCCTTTTTTTTTAAAAAAAAGATTCAGCAGTAGCAGGAACCACCCTGCATGAAAACCAACCAAATCTTCCTTTTTTTAACTCAGTATCATTAATTAATTGATTAATGATAAGAGGGAACGGAGGAAATTATGTTCGTCCTAGCCAGAACAGTTTTTGAACCTGTTACAGCATTTTTACCCCACCTTAGCTTGTGGTTACAGATGTGCGCAACTACACCCGGTCCAGCTACCACCCTTACTGCAGTTCAAATTATATATCACTAATTTCATGAGAAAAATAGTGGAAAACTATGCACAGTGCACCAAGAGGGAAATGCCCTGGCCCTGATGGGATTTCTATGATTTTTATAATAAATAACTTAATAACATATCTGATATTTTTTAGCTCCACAAACAAATGCATTATGGAAACATGCCTTCTTCCTGGAGATCAAGAAGCATAAACAGTTACACTCTATAAAGAGGGAGATAGGCTAAAGATATTAAGTGGCGCTAATCTCCTTAACTAACACTGACAGCATATTTTTTAAAAATTATGGCTAAAAGGCTTGGGGAAATAGCAATGAATTGATATTCTTTTCACAATATAGATTTGTCCCCAGAAGCTCCATATGGGATAATATTCACACAATTGCAAATGTCTGACATTCTAAAGCTTCTGGAGCACTTATCTTCCTAGATCAACAGAAAGCCTATAACAGGGTTAAATGGACATATCTTAGGGCCTGACTTCAAAGTTTAAACTCCCACCCAGAATTGTAAACCAGGTGATGCTGTTTAGTGAATCAGCCACTATGGCTGTATATGGATCAAGTTTTCTAACTAATTTATTTTTCCCACAGAGGAGACTCCATTAAGGTGACCCTCTAAGCCCTTTAAAAATTTAAACCTTGATCCATTAATCCGCAATACAAATTCTTGCATTACTGGAGTCAGTATCCATGGACAATCACCAGTCAGAATAATGGAATTTTCAGATGACTGTGTGGTGGGTATCTTCAAATATTATGATGCTCACATAACTGAGAAGAAATAAAAGAATATTTTATCGCCAGAAACGCATTACTTAATGCTGAAAACTGAAATAATCCTTCTAGAAAAATATCAGACCCATTGGGTACCATCCGCCTTGGGTCAGCGGATTAAGACACCTAAGAAACTCCTCACCAGATCTGTTAGGCAAAACTCCTCAATAACCCCACTTGAAATACCCTTTACTACCAAGATGGCAGCTTGATCTGTCCTCCACTTGGGAGTATGGCTTTAGTCATGGGGTACACCAACAACATAATAGAGAATCATCACCTGGACAAGATAACAAAGCGCGTTGCCTCCCTTAATGGACATCACACAAATTATAACTGGTAAATTTGTGATTGACAACTACAATACATTATCAATCATTTAGTTCAAAGTGCATGCAATCACTTTTTCACCATCTTTTTTACAACAGTATATGCCCTAATACAGGGATGGCTGGGTCTGGCCAAAAAGCCCCTGTGCATCTTAAAACTTTATATAAGACCTAGGCATAATGGAGATATGGGGCTAAAAAATTAGGTAAAACAAGCATCCTAGATACTAGGAACCTGGATAGCCCAGGTAACTAGTCCAGATCGCCAAACCTATACTACACTACGCAGCAAGAGCAAACTTTGCACACGTTATCCATCTAGGAAACCCATATCATTCAAACTTGTTGATTAGGTATCTGGCATCTCACCCAACCGCTGCAGGTCCACATGGTACCCCTGAAAGTTTTTAATGAATATTTCTATACATGAGAGGAGTAGAATGGAAGATCCATATATGTGGAAAGACTATTCAACAAGGCCACCCAAGTATAACTTATAGATAAGAAGTTCACAGTCAAGTGGTTATAAATAACATGATACACTGTAGTTCGAGTATCATTGCCCAGATTAATTATCTAATTATAATGAATGTACCATACAGATTAGAAGCCCAAAGGATGAACTTGAGATACACATATCATCTATTGCTTCAAACCCATATCTGCGCTCACGTGTGGAAATTCATACAGAGAGTGTATCACACTGTGGAGTGATCTAACACTGACCACTCTTCATGTACAGTATGTGGCCAATATGGAAGTTTAATACACTGCCTAGAGCAATGCACACACTCTGTGTATATCTAGAAAGAGGTTATGCACTTATTTTGACAGGACAATGTGCAGGTACTTAGCTTGTCAAGAAACATGTTTGCTCTCAACATAGAGTCATCTATCTCTATCTCTCATGCAATAATCGTAGCTATAGCGCTATAGACAATCCATACTGTGGTTTTAGATTCCTTTTTGAAACAACTCCTACACTCCATGAAGTTGTCAATCATATTAATTCCCATCTATTGGAATATTTTTAGTAATGTTTATTTGTTATCATGGCCTCACACAACAGAAGGATAATGAACTCATGGTTTACAATCTGATTCCTAAGCACTGATCTGTTCCTTCACTCATGTTATATCCTGATATAAAGCTGGAATGAGTTCCCCCACCATCCTAAACCTGGAGGTCCTGGCTGACAACAGGAGGGGATATAAACCCTTTGGGATGTCATTTTTATTTTATATTCTATATTTTCGTTATTATTTTATCACTGTATCGGAAGTGACTTTCCCATGGTTAGCCTTTACCAAATAAATAGAGGTTTGGTTGACTGAAGTTTTTCAAATTGCTTCAGTACAAATTTTAGGAATCTCTGAAAAGGTGATGATCCTAGCTTATGGATTAATTATTTAACAATAGGAGATCATGGCAAGCACCCCAGTATTTTTGTATAGGATGGGTGTTGATTAATTGACTGGCCCTAATCATTGGGTAATTTAATAGGGACATAATAATATTAGCTTATGTCTAATTTGTTTTGGATTATATCAAAGAGATCAGTATTATGGATCAGAAATATCCTAAGTATATGCAAAGCTTGGGATCCGCGGCCTAGCAATTCCACTTGATAATATATTTGACAAGATGACATGGGCCCAGGGCTTTGTTAATTAAGTTAAACTTAATAATAGTTGACTTAATGACCTGGGCTCGTGGGCTTTGTTGATCTATGTCAAAGTTGGTTTTTTAATATCTTTAAAGTTATCAATCAAACTAATTGTCATTAGAGGTATTAATCGCTTTGGTATGTGCTACCAATTGCTTGGGAGAAGCAACAGTTTAGATATTTTCAGACATGTCAGAAAAGCTGTCTTGAGATAACTGTCAGTTTGACACTGACCCTGAGGCTGTGTGGAGTTACCCCAGATTTTAATAGATTTTAGACTCTCAGACGAATTTATTATGTTCCACTGGCTAAGTGTCACTGTAGAATGAGTGTCATGGTTAAGATTTGGTTGTTGGACAATTGCCATCTTGACTTTGGCAAAAGAATTTCTTAGGCAAAAATAATCCTGATTTACCAAATACCATCGCCATTTGCAAGTCTGATCTTGTAACATTAATATTTTGGATGAAATTAAGGACAATATCAGCCAAAAGACCCTGGTCAATTCTTTGTGGAACCTCATGAATCAGAGTAACACTTTTAATAATAAAACATAGGCAAATAACCCTAATTTGAGCAGTCAGATTGTACTGACTGTGTGGGGAAATCAAGGGGATCCTTCAGATGTCCCTCCTCATCTTACAACGAATTTAGTTCAACACATACCACGAAGACTTCCCCTTTTATAGCGTTAAAGGGGGCCTTGCAATGAGCAAATATTTTCCCATCAAGTGATTGGTTAAAATATATATAAACCTTACCTCACAGATTTAAACTACCTATCATTGCCCTCTGTCAGACGTTTCATGAAGTAAGGCGAGTTTCAAACAATCCAATAGGCCAACAGCTCATATTACCTAATTTGGATGCACATAGCTTATAATGAATTTCTCATTCAACTCACTTCGAGACTTGAGACAATTTAAATACTCAGCATTCTGATATTGAGAGGGTACTTTCTTGATCGCCTGCCCACAACTAATAAAAAACTTCAAAAAACCCCAATTTTTAATTTTTAAAATGTATTTCTTTTAAGTGCAAGTATTTTCTGGATATCAGGCTAGATTTAAAACCCAATGAGCGTAAAACTTGCCATATTCCACAAAGTGGTGCTCACTACATGGGTCACCTGTACACCACAAAAAGTCGCCTAAAATGGGGGGCTTTCAAAGTGAGTAACCCTCCAACTATTCCCTTTCCAACTAAACCAAGAATATTTGCCCTTGAAAAGCAATTAGCAAGCGCTTTATCTCGTCTTAAAGAGCTTGAGCAGCACACCACTAAAACACTCTCTTAAAGACAAGTTTATCCCAGTAAAGGGAGCATTGCTTCATTTGTGTATGTTTATGAATCTGCCATGAAAGGCGCGACTGATAAGCAAAAAATTAAACAAATCCTTTCTTTTTTTAGTCGTTTGGAACAAGGGATGATAGTCCCCTATATGGACACTCTGCACACCTGGGAAAAGGTTAAGGAGGCTTTTTGGCTGAATTTGGTTTAAAGCATAGTCTAAACAGGGAAACACAGTCCTTTAAGCGCCTTAGCATGTATGAAGGCGAAATGACCGCTGCCTTTGCTGAGTGGTTTTACCTCGCTGCGCAGAGGTTGTCACTGTCTAACATGCTACCCTTGATGATGCCATCGCAGCCATGTTATCTGGGTTAGCTTACCAACCCTCTCTATCCAAGCTTATTATTCTAGTGAAGCGCAACATCAAGAACATCCACGGCATAAAAAAACTTTGTTAGACGTTGCTGATTTCCATACATGTGTGACAAAAATGAAGATGATTTGAAACCACCAGCTCTAACCATTAAGGAGCTTTCTGTAGGACAGTTGGGGTGATCCCATCTTTTCCTATCCATCCTGTGAAACCTGCTCCTTTAGTGTGACTTAAAAAGATATCACTCCCTCCTGTAAATCCGAGACCTGTAAGGTAGTTAATATTATACTCCCGCACAAGTTTACTAAAGCTAGTGTGCCTTCCCCTCAAGCCCAGCTAGTAAATGCACGCCCTAAGGGTAATCAGTGTAACAATAAAAGGCTTACTTGAAAGACTTATGGTCAGAAGATAGCTACTCAACCTCATGTACCTGTCTCCCCTACCTCAATTGTGACATTGTCAGTTGTTGAGAATACCCATGAGGGTGAATATGAGGAGGGTAACGATGATGTTGGTTATTACATATTAGGAGCACTGGAAGTAAAGGTCCCTGATTGATTGAACGTTGAAGGAGTAGACCACCATCATACCTAAGGAAACATACTTCAGTCAAATTCTAGGGTGTCAAAAGTTATTGACACTTCCAGCGATGTCAATTAGTTCATGGTGACTTATTCGACTTCTTTAGCAGGTACATACCATGAAATCCATCCTGGTTAAATACCTTGAAACTACTCATAAACTAACCTCCACTTTACTGGCTATTAAGATTGTTGCCCATATTCCCACCTGGCTAGATTAACAGGAGTCGCTAGGGGATAATTCCCTAATGCGAGGGTGAATTGGAAATTAGTTGACCCGATTTTAGGGTAACTATGTTTGGGAAGTTTTAGGATATTCGCCTGGTCAGATCCATTTGGGATCAATCTAGACAAATGCTTAAGAACTTTTTGGGCAGAGTTACCAACAAAATAGGGTCATCTGATAGTGATTAACAATCAGGTGTACCGATTGGGATCAGTTAGGTTTCATCACTGAATGATTGGAATATAAGTAGTGAGTTATGAGGCTAATGATGCCATCTGCAACTAGCAAATCTATTAATTGGTTAGTGACTTGCCTTAATGGGTAACAAGTCCCATTACCTAAGCAGATAGCTTGCCAAATATGGTTGGTTCACTTGGATCGAGAAGAAAACGTTAGGGACATGTTTTCCAACTCTTTCCGTTTTAGGTCTTGAAGATATCCAATGACGGAATCCTAGCCAGGATGGGGAAGACCATTGCTGCTGAGATGAGGATGGGTTTGATTCAATGGCAACGGCTGCCATTTCATTGAAGAGGTGTCAGCCAAGGGCTGTATGGCTGAATCCCCCATATAAATTCCCTAGAATTCACTTATAATAAGAAACAGTTTATACAGTATACAGAAGATATACCAGCTTAGGTAACTTTACCAGCCTTCATTTGATATATTCTTTCTCAGGGATATTATTGCTGTATGCAATAATTGGGAGATTTGTAAAAAAAGAGTAAGGATCTTAGCAGAGATCCAGAGAAAAAGTGGAAACAAATTGGGGATTGCTGACAACTGTGTCAAACTGGAGAAACCATCAACAGGAATCTAAGAGAATATCAGTTTAGATGATATAAGGGAACGAATCCCTATTTTGAGAAATCACAAGTATTTTGAGCGGAAATACTATCTGAGCGTTGGGATGAGATCTAGGACTTTCAATCAACAATGGATAATAGTCATCATACTATTATCAATTGATTACATCAACAACTAAAAAGGTGGACAAATTGCACAAAACCTGAACCTGTACAAGTAGTAAGATTATAGGGGTTATTGGCCGAAAGTAATCAAGACACATAAGTTTTTCCAAAGTGGTGCTCACTACAGGGGATGTAGTTGAGTAGAAGAACTAAGAAGGATGTCATTTAATGACGAGTTAAGAAAACTATGGAGAGGAGTTAGACACCATTAATAAGAACGCCCTAAACTCAGCTGATCATCAAGAATTTGCAGGCTTGGAAGAAAGAGTAGCCAAGATGGAGGAAGGTATTGATAATGTCACGAGTTTTGGGAATGAGTTACTTGGAAAAGTAACGTCGTTAAAGAAGAAAGTGGGGACTTAATTTGAGAAGTCTTATATCTGAAGACAGAGTGTGAAGTGGATTGCGTTCATTTGAGAAATTTCAGCACTGATATCGAGCAACTAATCAAACAGGTCAAGGAGCTAAAAACTCACAAATGCGATTGTGAGCCATATGCAGCAACTGATGCTGAAGAAAGAGCTCCTTATACGATAATTGGGAAGTCAAATACCCCAAGAAACATGCTGCCTGCTTTTGCCACTATTTCAAAGATGACGCCCAAAATCACTCCCCAAGTGAGCTGGGTGGCCAACCATAGAGAATCGGCTAGAGATACCTCATAGGAATTCAAGGTAACGCCGAAATTGCTAACTTTCCATCGGAATAACGCCCTAGCATTTTTCTGACTGCTCAATATGACTATGTATGGCTATGGTGATAATCAAAAGGCATTGACGATGATTAATTGCCTAGACACTGATTTCCAAACCCTAGTGTTGCCCCGCCTAGAGGGGGACAGCTGGTTGTACATGGAGGCCAAGGAAGCCATAATGAAGGAATTTGGAAACCCAAAGCGCATGTCAAAGTGCAAACAAGAGTTTATAGGCATCCAGTTCCATAATGATGAATCTTTAGCAAGCTTCACGAATCGTTTCTACCAGGAGTCACAAATCCTGGTTGGAGTGAAGGTACTGGATGACTTTGATGCCAGAATTTCATAACTACGGCCCTTTGGCCCTACCATGATTTGCACTGAATAATGTCTTCCATGTTTGTGGCAGAAATTACTACCTCTCAGATGGTAGATAATTTGAAAATCTTGGGAGCAACCTTTAATGCCCTAAACATAAGTTTAAAATCCAATTCAGTAAGAAATTAAAATCCCACGAAGGGGAACAAGGGGCTAAAGAAATGAACAACTGAACCATGCTGGAGAATAAGCCCAAAGAGTTCAGACTAATTAATAAGAAAGAGAAGGTCTGTTACCAATATGGAGGGAAGGGACATTTTGCTGTGAATTGCTAAGCTGAAAGATCGAATCAACATGGTCCAAGCAAAAGAGTCTGCTGCCGCAAAAGAGTTGAGAAAAGTGCCCATGGCCTAGACAGGGAACAGTCTAGAGATGTAGAGAAGCATGTTCCTCCCAATATCATGCACAAGAAAATTGACATCAGTGACTGTTTGTGGATGAAGATGTACAGGATCAACTGTATCAAGTGGTCAATTTGGACATGAACGCAGTAACAAGATCAGAGGAGAATGGAAGCAACCCTGAGATAATAAAGGAAGTTGCCCAACTGTACGCCCAACAACTAAAAGACAAGATTTGAGCTGCAGATAAACCTGAAGAATTGTCCAAAGTCCGATTAGATGAGGCAAACCTAATAATCCCCCTTCAGCGCAATAAAGGAATCATTTCCTGATTTATTAGCACAGATCAATCACACCCTCGAATCAGCTAATAACACCGCTATACACTCAGTAAAACTACCTTACAATACTCCAATTATAAGTATATAGATATACAAGTGAATCGAGTATGAGTGAGGGCGATTGTTGACAGCAGAGCACCCATTAACATTATCTTGACCAAGCTGGTGAAGAGGATGAAGATCTCGCCTGACTTGGAACACAAGAAATTGTATAGGACAGCTGGGCCAAATACCACCACCTCATGTGGAGCGTATAGCACTTTGCCACTTCAAATCAGATCCTTGGTGGTATCTGCACCAGCAATAGTTTTGGCCAACCAAAACTATGACATTTTGATTGGGATAGAATTTCTATGGAAATACGGAGTTAAATGTGACTTTAAGAATAATACGTTAACCATATTAGGTCAGACGTTACCATTGGTCTATCAGAAGGATGGGGAAGCACCACTGAATAGGAGAATCAACTTTATCAACTTGATACATAATGATGACATTGTCCCAATTTGATACCAAAAAGTTGGCCAGAAGTGAAGAGAAATGCTGATGAAAATCCTAGAAAACTGGGGAATTCCAGTGAGGATCAAGAATGAGAAAATCATACCGCCAGGATCACAGATGATATTTGACATGGGGTTGACAATAGAGATACCAGAGCTGCTTTATGGGGAGGTCAGAAGCCCCTGGAAGAAGTCCAGAGTAGAGCCATGGGTGGCTCCTGAAATAATAATGCCAGGCCATGGAGAAATTTGAGTTCTCCTGGAAAATTTAAGTGAAAAACCAATGAAGATCAGAAAGAATCAGATCATCGTGTTTGTTCATCTAATCCTGACGGCCAAACTGTAGAATTCCACAATATTGGGACCCTTGATGAGATGGGATTACTAGCCGGGGTAACCAAGAGTATCAACCTATTGATTGATCAAGAGCAACTTGCTGATCTGACGGAAGGACAGCAAGAGGAGGTAATTGAATTGTTTGTAAAGTGTCATGAAGTATTTGCTCAGGAAAACCATAATTTGGGATGTGCAAGAGATGTGATCCACAAGGTCGATACTGGGGAAAATTTGCCAATCAGGATGAGACTGATTTAATGATTGAAGGCAGCCAAAGTGGTGGTGGAATAAGAAATCAGCAAACTAGTGAAGCATAGGCTTCTAAAGCCATCATCAAGTCCCTGGGAGAGTCCAATTCTTATTTTGAAGAAAAAGGATGGCTCTAATTGGGTGTTAATCAATTACTGAAAGCTGAATAAGATTACATAGAAGGATTTGTATCCCCTACCAAGAATCGACGATGTGCTAGATCAATTGGGAGAAGCAAATTATTTCTCTGCGATTGATCTGATATCAGGACATTGGCAAATCAATTTGCCAAGAGAAGACCAAGAAAAATATGTAATTATTACTGCGCAAGGGCTATATTAACCAACGAGGATGCCCCAGGGTCTATGCAATGCGCCTGCAACGTTCCAGAGGACCATGGATGCTAATTTGAATGACTTGAAGTTGTCATGCATCCTGGTGTACTTGGACGATATTATTGTGTTCAGTATGACGTTTACTGATTATTTACACCACTTAAAAAAAGTATTCAAGAGACTTTCCGCAGCCAATCTAAAGATTAAGCTTGGGAAGTGTCACTTCTTCAAGAAAGAGTTGGAATATCTGGGATTCGTGATCAACTCTAGTGGATTGCAGCTGCAAGCCCAGAAGATTGAAGCCATAGAATGGATGGCTGTGACAAAGAGTGTCCAAGATATCCAAGTGTTCCTTGGAATGGTCAGATACTATGGAAGATTTATTTTGGATTTTTCCAGAATCGCCAAACCCTTATTCCATCTGTTGAAGAATCTGAAGAAAGGATTTTTATGGAATGAAGAAGCGCATTAAATCCTTCAATGAGCTATGCTGGTATTTAGTAGATTCTTCAAACTTTGAAATATCTTTGTTTTGATCAAGAATTTAAAATAAAACCAATGCTTCATTAATGGCAATTGACGCTGTATTAAGCCAAGTAGATGAACTTGGGGATGAACATCCGGTGGCATATGTGAGCCAGGCTTTTGGCTGCTGAGAGGAACTACACCATAACTGAGTGGGAATGCCTTGCAGTCGTTTACTCTTGTAAGCAGTTTTGGGTGTACATACACATAACGCACTTCAAAGTGGTGATGGACCACTCCTCGTTGCGTTGGGTCCATAATTTGAGAGAACCAGAAGGACAACTGGCCCAATGGGCACTAAAGCTACAGGCTTACAATTATGAGATTGTCTGCCGAGTGGGTCTTCTCACCATAATGTGGATGGATTATCATGGTTACAATGGTCCAGATGGTATACCAGCAGGCGGATGAGGTTTTCCAGAGAATGGTCGATGGAGAAATTGGGAACAAGCCCTGAGAAATCCAAGGTGCGCTTTAGAAAGTGATGGAAAACACTGAGACCATGGATGGACAAGTGTTTAAGATGATTGGCGGGAAGCGGTTACTATTCCCAAAGCCATCGGAAAGAGCAGCTATCGTTCAAGCTGCTCATAAGGTTGTCAGGTATGGAGGCATGAGAAAATTGACTGACCATATTTGCTAGTACTACTACTGGGAGTCAATCAACTACAATATCACTGCATATCTAGCTTGTTGTGTGAAGTTCCAGCTGCACAAGCCACATAATAATACAACTGGATACTGACTTGTCCGCCCTGGATTTGCCTGGCATATGGTGTCCATTGATGTGATGGGACCACTGACAATGAGCATAGGGGAGTCAAGTACATTATAGTTGCTATTGACCATCTGACAAGATGGGTCAAGATGAAGGCCCTGAACAAAGTGGATGCTACCAGCACCGTGAAGTTCATCCTGTATCAAGTAGTATACCAACATGGATGCCCGCAGGTCCTGCTTAGCGACAATTGTACAAACTTCATATCTCATGTGATCCCGTGGTCGAATGAGATAATGGGGATCTGAGGAGTCATGTCTGTACCCTACTGGCTGGAGACGAACGGACTGGTAGAATGAGTTATGTGAACACTGGCCATGATGCTGAGCAAGCTGGTCACAGGAAGAACTTCCGCATGGGGAATGTGCCTGAGTTTGGTGATGTTAGCCTACAATATCAGTGTTGATTCTTGGCTTCTGGGCTCGATTCTGCTAGTTGGATTTGCATAGGGTATTAGCCACTGAGCAACCAGATCAGATGATATGAGGATTGCTGACTTTTTAATAAAGCTTTGATAAATATATACGGAGCTATCGCCCCTTAATTCTAACTTTATTTTAATATAAATTGCAGACTTTTCTGCGCTCTTCCTTCCCTCATAAAAGACCCCCTTTTAATCTTCCATGAGACTCTTTATACCTCGGTTCCCCCAGCCAGATGCATCCTTGGCTTGGTAATCTTCTATTCTTCTTCCCTTTCCAAATTACTCTTGTTTTTATTAAATCTTGGCATAAATCCTCTCGATTTGCCAAATATTATCATTTTACTCAATTATATTTTGTGTATCCTTTTTCATAAATCTTAAGACTCATCTCAAACCCTCTGATCTGCCAATATGGGTAGCATATCGTCCAGTCATATCAACTTCCCAACATTACCCCCTTTGACTGGATGATAGGTTCTTACTGTTTATATGCTCAGAGGAACTTTGCGTGGACTTGGTTGATAATCTGACCCATTGCGGGCTCCTTAATAGTGTAAACATCCATGCTAGTCTTCTCAATAATCTTGAATGGGCTGACCCAAATGTTGTAGAGCTTGTTTTTTCATACAAATTATGCTGGTCGTGGAATAAAACATAGTTCCCCAAAGAAAACAACGGAAGTCCACTCCGGCACTTCTGATTGGCTGCCTGATTGCGAATCTTCTTGGCCAAACTGGTGGAGTAGGATTCCATTTGCAGCTTGATCAGGTTATCTGCGAGTATCTTCAGATATCGCTGAGGATTCACACCACCAGTGTCCTCAACACACAAATATAACAAGGTAGGCAGAGCTGGATGTCGACCATACAGCAGTTGAAATGGACTCTTACCAGTGACCAAATGATAGCTGATATTATAAGCGAACACAGCATTAGGTAGAAGGGCACTCCATTCTGAGGGCCAATCTGTTACCAATTTGTAGAGTATGTTCACTAGGGTTCCATTGACTTGCTCCACCATCCCATTTGATTCCAGATGATAGGGGGTGGTCAAAACCCCGCAAATCGCCATCAACTCATTTAACTTTGGCAGTTATGCAAAGTGAAGTTGGTTCCATTGTCCATCATAATGAACTGTGGGCAGCCGTGCCACTATATAACACACTCCATAATAAACTTGGCAGTGGTGACCGCGCCCAAATCGCTAATAGCCCTAGCCTCCACTCATCAGGTTAAATGGTCGATGGCAATAATAATATATTTGGATTGATTGGCACTAGTCGGCAGAGGTCCCACTACATCAATGGAAACGGTGTACCACGCGAACTGGGGTTCAACTAGTTGGTAGGCAGTTTTCTTACAGAAAGGCTTCTGCCACTTTGACACTGATGGCAACAGCTAATCGTTTCCAATACATCATACTGCATGCTTTCCCAGAAGTATTGGGGTCGCAAAGACTCAGAGTTTTCCACAATCCTCCATGTCCTATGGCCCAATGAGCATCCATAATAATCAAGGGTCTATCTGAAGGTTTAGGGAAACTCAGCGTTAAATTTCCAATTCGCTTATATAGTTCTTCCCCTTGTACAAAGGTATTTTCCTTGAGTCCATCTAACACCTTGATCGCCTGCGGCGGCTCATCCTGGTATTTGTTCGCCACCATCTTATTGTACATTATGTCAGCTAAATCCGCTGTGATGGTGACCATTGGCAACTGAGAAAGACAGTACATGTTCTGATGTTTTGCCCCTGGTCGATGTAAAATCTCGAAATTATATGCCTGGAGCTTCAGCGCCCAGCGTGCAAGCCATCCTTACAGTTCACGCAGATTTTGGAGTCAACATAAGGAAGCATGATCTGTCACTACTTGGAATCATTCCCCAAGTAGATATACCCAGAAATGTTTGTAAGCGTAGATCCGCGCTAAACACTCCCACTCAGTCATGGTGTAGTTTCATTCATGACAGTTCAAGCTTAGACTACAGAATGTGACAGGATGCTCCACGCCGTCATCATCCTTTTGGGATAACACTGCCCCTATCGCAGCGAGGGATGCATCCATTTGTACTATGAACTGTTTGTCAAAGTTGGGATATTGCAAAATGGGTGCGCTTGCTAACGCGGTTTGCAACACATCAAAAGCATTCTGGCATCGTTCTTTTCAATTGAAGGAAGCGTTTTGCTTTAACAACTCAAAAAGCGGGGCCCCAATGCAACTGAAATTTGGAATGAACCATCAGTAGTACCCAACCATCCCCAGAAACACCTGAATGTCCCGCTTATTCCTGGTCAAGTCATCTAGCTTATTGCTTCCACTTTAGCCAGCTGCAGTTTAAGCCCATTTGAATCCATGACGAACCTGAGGTATTCCAATTGTTCTTTGAAGAAATGGCACTTTCTAGGCTTAATTTTGATATTAGCGGCAGAAGGCGCTGAAACACTTGTTCCAAGTGGGCCAGGTGCTCTGTAAACGTTTGTGAGAACAAATTAATGTTTTCAAGGTAAACTAGAACGAAGGACAGCTTTAATTCACCTAAAATTGTATCCATGGCGCGCTGGAACATAGCCGGGGAATTACACAACCCTTGCAGCATTTGGGTCAGCTGGAATAACCCTCTTAAGGTGATGATTGCACATTTCTTCCATTCCGCTAATGGCAATTCGATCTGCCAGTACCCCATAATCAGATCCATGGCAGAAAATAGTTCGCCCCACCAATAAGTCTAATGCGTCATCAATCCATGGAAGAGGGTAGGAATTCTTCTTCGTTACATTATTGAGTTTATGATAGTCAATAACCACCCAATTCAAGCCATCCTTTTTCTTTACGATGAGCACAGGTGATGCCCACAGAATGTTTGATGGCTCTAGCATTCCTTGCTCAATAAGTTTATCCACCTCGCTGGAGACAACCTCTTCTGCCACTTTTGAACATATAATAGGTCGCGATTGAATGGGAGGGTAATCTCCCATATCTATCCAATGCACCACCCCTTGAGCGTACCCCAAGTCATGATCGTTATTTGCAAAAATATCCAGGTACTTTTCAAATAATGACATAGCCTTATCTTGCTGATTCACCAATAATCCTGTGAGCGCTTCCCGTGGATCCACGGTCAGTACCCAAGCGAGGGAACAAGCCAGTAGTTCGAGATCCTCCCATGAGCCAAAATCATGAATATGACAAATTTCCTCTATAAGGACTAAATGTAGGTAAGCCACCACTTGGTGCTTCTGGATCGTTATTGCCTTCTTCTGTAGGTTTGCTATCAGCACTTTCACCTCCCCATTCCAAGGTAGCAGTAACCCTGGAGCCACATGTGGTTCAAACTGTGAGTGCTGGTGAGGTGCCATAATTTCTCTGTAAAGCCCCTTAGGTACATCTATTTCAAGCCCAGTCCCTACTATGCTCTGGTGTCCAAATGGTAGACTCAAAGCACACGTTGCCCAAAGCGGGATCCCTTTGTACTCAAATATCTGGTTAGGGAGGATCCTGGTCCGCTGACTCAGTTGTTGATAATGAACAGGAATAACTACATTGCTGTATGCTAAGTTGATCTGACCAGAGTGTACTGGATCTGTTGGGATTCCACCAGAGGAAAAATATATGGGAATCTTTTGGCCAAACATAATAAGAGTTTCTTCCGCCATACTTATCAAAACGCTGAATCTCCTCATAAAAGCTGCGCCAATTAACATATTGTAGTGGATATTTGGCAAAACCACCTCTGGAGCAGAAACCTGAACTGACCTGAATTGTAAAGGCAACGCGCTATATGCTCCTTCTGGCACAGTGCTGTGCGCTCCCATGGTCCTGTATACTACTCGATGGTCCACATCCAGTTTCAACATAAGATTAACCACCAACCTGGTGGAGACTATGTTAACAGTTGCTCCCATGTCTATGATAGCGCGGATTTTTGTGTTTTGAATGAATATGTCGCAATAAGTACATTCTGAGTAAGAAGAACAATAAGTGTTTATTACTTGTACATTCAAAGGCTTTGTGTTACTCAAAAAAGGAAGAAATGCCCTTTCCAACCTGAGGATACTCACTTGTAATTTGCTCTACTGGAAAGGCTACATTAGCCCCTACTAAAGAGGCAACATTCGGCGCGAGATCCATGTTGTCATTGCCAGTCTGTTACAAGACCTACCACGCATATGGCTTCTACACATCTTGGTGGAACTCGGGCCAATGGGGTGAACTCTTACTCTTGGATGCAGAAGCAGGGGTATCCAAAGAAAGCTGCTGGTATAATAAATCATCCATTTGAGGTTTGACTTCTACCCAAAAAGACGTTTGGGAATTGTTAGGGGACAAGTGAATTGAACTTGACGGAGATAGAGCGTCCCATCTCTACTCCACTCGAGCTTTTCCCCTGCTCAACTATCATAGTTGGTATTGCATAAACTTGTGGTTTTCTGAGGCAATTGGCCGCATAATGCCCTTTTCATCCGCACTGGAAGCAAGTGTTAATAAAAGGTTCGCGTATATAGTTTGGGGCGGAAGGACCAGGTTGGAAGTTGCTGGTAAGGTTCCAAGGTCGCAGATGAACTAGTGAACCATACATGAGTCGAAAAGGGGTCTACTGAAACATGTGAGGGACAAATATGTTCCAACGGCTGATAACCCAGTCGCGGCGTACTATATCCTGAAAAGGTTTGAGCGGGGGAAACAGATTTTTTGGGCTACGTTGGGTGTGCTGTTTATGGTAGAGTTGACGTAAGATGTTAATGATTCAAATAAACCAGGTATCCTCATCCAAAACATGAGACATAGCATTGTATAGTTCCCAATATGGTTTGACAACCGCCGTCATCACTATACCTACATCCTCAGTGGTTAAAATGTTAGCTCCAAGTAGGATGTGTGCTTCCGCTGAAATCCGCTCAGCGAATTCCAACAGAGCCTCGTTTTGGTAAAACTGTATAGTCATAATATTGGCTTTCCATTGGAACATCTTGGTAGCGCCCCCAAACAACCGGATAACAATCACTTTTACTTGTGCATAAGATACCGAGCTATTTGGAAAATAGCAGGTCACTTGATCAGCGCTTTCCACATCTAAAGCGGACAGCAACAACTTCACTTTTTGTCAATCAGTAGCCCCTTCCACAGCGAATTCAAAACGTTTAAAGTAACCGTGTAGGTTCCCATCATGACTGAAAGGAGGTAATTTTTTGATATGAACAAATTCACTTTGCTCTAGGTTCCTGCTACAAAGGCCAGGCGAATTTTTTTTTGGAGTGATATGGGAACCATCACTTTGTGCATTACCATACAGCCAGCTGGATGAGCTTGAACCCATCAAAAAGGAATCGGGCAAAGTGGTGTTCCATGAGGGGGTACATCGTACTGCCCAATAGGTATTTGTTTGCTGATCCATAACATTCTTCCCCTGAGTCACCACTAACTGCCCCATTTCCCCTGGCTCCTGTACAGCCCGAAACTGTTTGTTGATCAACTGCTCCACTTTAGCCAAATAACATTTACAACGTCCATCCTGAAATTTCTGTTGCAGGGTTTCATACTTATGTTGCACTTCCTGGAAGAATTCCCTTTCTTTGTTCAGTTTTTGTTCCACAGCTTGTAATCGCAAAAGAACTTTTTGATTATATTTGCAAGCGGGTTTGCTGTCAACTGGCGTTTTCCACTTGCTGATTGGCATTGTTTTTGGTTAACAAAGGAGGATCGTTCCTGTACTGATTCCTCATTGGCCCGTCAAAGGGTATCAAGGCGTCCTTGCATGTATGCATACTCTCTTATCCCACCAATTGGAAGAGGAAAGGTGCGTTGGCGCTCAGCCTGACTAATGACTTCCAGTTGTGTAACTCGACAAATAAGCTGGAGATACTTGGGAGATGTTGACTGAAGGATAAGCGCGTTATCTGTCATTTGTTGGGTATTCCATTTGATACAAAGTTGGTTTACTTCTGTAAATAGAGAGACAACTTGGGCCGCCACTTGCTGTTCCATCAGGGTTATTCTTTCCTTGAGTTGGGCAATCACATCTTCAAGAGCCTCTGCCCATTTGGCTAGTTCCATCATACAGCGCTTGGTATTATTCCCCAAGGTTGTTACGTCCTGAATCCACTCCGCTGATAGGCCATGCTGATCCAGCAATTCTCTTATTACTCAAGGTAATTCTGAATTTAACTGTGGTACCAGAATGTCCAATCGGCAGCAGACATCCCCAACATGATGATCCATCTGTGCCAGCGCCCCTTGTATTTCCAAAAACAAACAATCAAGGTGGTCAATCAGGAGGCGAGTATTGTGCTGCTGTTCTTGTGCAAACTGTACTGCATCTCCAATTTCAATACTATGAAAAAGCCAGAACACGCAGTAGCTGGCAAATTGAAGGTTGCACATAAGCAACTAATTATTCCTCAATTCTGTGGGTACCAAGGCGGCGAGTTAGCTCCGTAGTTGTTGCATCCACATAAGACATATACAGCGCGTATCAATTTTCTTGATCGCGTTGGTTATAGAATAGACTCAGGGCATTTTCCTCAGTCTCATCCTCATATAGGCGATATCCACGCAAAAGCCATTTCATAATATTTCTTAGTTGTTGGGGAGTCACATTTGTGGAGCGTCCTTGTTGGTTGGCCATCAGCTCCTGGCAATTCTCAAAGTGCAAATTAATCATACCTTTATCATCCCCTGGTTTGGTAACAGTAAATAGTGTTGGTTTGGGGCTAGGAGCCTCCTGGGCTTCTTCAGCATACTGCGCCCAGAATCTGATCAGGTTATGTCAGAACAAATGAGGACTCGTCATTGTTTTACCAAACTACAGTTGCTAAGTGGCCCCCTGTAGTAAGAACCACTGTTGATTCTCAGCGTCTGAGCTCAATTCCGCCGAGTTGGATTTGAACAGGGTATTACCCATTGAGCAACCAAATCAGAAGATATGAGTATTGCTGACTTTTTAATAGAAACTTTGGTAAAATATATACGGAGCTATCACCCCTTAATTATACCTTTATTTTAATATAGATTGCAGACTTTTCTGCGCCCTTCCTTCCCTCATAAAAGACCCCCCTTTTAATCTTTAGTGAAACTCTTTATACCTTGGTTCCCCCAGCTGGATGCATCCTCAGCTTGGTGATCTTCTATTCTTCTTTCCTTTCCAAATTACTCTTGTTCATATTGAATCTCAGCATAAATTTTCTCAATTCTCCAAATGTCATCATTTTACTCATTTATAATTTGTGTATCCTTTTTTTGTAAATCTCTATACTCATCTTGAACCCCTATGATCTGCCAATATGGGTAGCATATCGTCCAGTCATATCAACTTCCTGACAATCAGTCATCATATGGCAATGGGAAAAACGCCATTTGAATTGCTATATGGGAGGAAAACCATGTTACCACCAATTTTATATTTGGTGGCGGAACTAACATTGGGGATGAGTATTGAACATTACTTATACTGATTGAAAAATATCCTAATCAAAATGCAATCACAAGCATTCAATATTATGTTGAAGAAAAGAATATGGGCAAAATTGACAGACAATAAGAATTAATCGGCTTTATCAGAATATTGAATAGGCAAAAGTGTTGCCTATTGCAATATGCATGGTTTTGGGAGAAGAAACAAACTTGACGCATTGTGGTTGGGTCCATTTGAGATTATTGCCAAGATGGCAACAGATGCCTATTCTATCAAGAACCTCTTGGATGGAAGAGTAATTAATAGAGTCCATGCTAAGTATTTTAAGTGATGGATTGATAAAAAAAATAACAAAAAAAGAGTTCCCAAAGTACCGCTGAACCATTAAGTTGGTTTTGTCCTAATAATTAGGACAATTTCAAAGAAGGACCTCTGAACCAATCTAGTTGGTTAAGTCCAAAAAAGGACCTCTGAACCATAGAAAACTGGTAGGTTTAAGTGCCCAGGATCCAGTTTGGGGGAAAAATTAAAAAAAATGTACCGCTGAACCAAAACAAGGTCAAGTCCCATGGAAAAAATAAGAAAAATAAAAGATTGATAGAAATTGGGAAAAGTTATTATTAAAAAACTGCATAGAAAAAAAAAACCAATATATCTTTATAATTTTAATTTACCTATTATCCTCAATTTGAAAAGGGTGGTTAGTTGAGCAGTTAAAACTGCTTCCACCCCTAGTGCAGGTTTTGAGTTCGAGATCTGTACTGGCTAGAAAACATTTTTGGCGTGGTATATTTGTCCCAAGGTTGACCCACCTCAAATAATTATTATTATCATCCTCAATTTGAGGATGATTCCACTTATGTTGCCTCTTGGGGGAGGGAGGATGGATCGCTGTAGGAATGAATAACCCATCAAAATCTATGTAAGATCAGATGCTAGTGAGGGCTAAACCTGCATAAAACCAAGTTCATTGAGCAGATGCAGATCCCTGCGAGAAAGCAACTAGGGGAAGGGAAATTGAGATGTTGGAAGAAGCCAATCACAAAACCCCAGAGTGGGGAAGGAAGCAACAGTAGAGAAAGAGGCAGTCATTGAATAACCCTGAGTAATCCCAATATGGTATCAGAGCTGGAAGATTAGCCTTGAGCGCTTGCTGATGGGCTTTGTCAAGAACACTGGACATATGGGCTGGCAGTGAACAAGGGATGCTAGATGAGGGTTGCCAAATAATGCCCCTTATTAAAGCCATCAGTGGAAGATACAGATGGGATGCGCCAGAAATGAGATAGTCATGCAAGGAGTGAATGGCATCCTGCAAATGATGACTATGAGCTTCTCAGAAGCTGAAGCAGAAGGAGCGATGGAAGCTGGGAGAGGATGGAAGCTTCATGGCCCAACTTTGAAGAACTTGGCCAGCAAAGTGAAGAGCATAAGTGGTAATATCCCAATCTAGGATGTTCTCAAGATTGGAGGGATTCAGCCCTATGTATAAAGCCTCAGTGACTTGGGCCCTTGATTCTGTGTAGGGGAGTTCAAAATGAATTCTTTTGCCAATGGTGAGTTCAGTGGCCAAGACATCTGGTTTGTAATACTGTCCGAGTCAGAAGAGGAACTCAGGAAGCAAGTCTGACCTGGCCAGAAAGGAACGATCAAGAGCAAAGGGCATTATTTCTGGAGCATCCACGATGATGTTTGGTGCATCTGTTTCAGGCAAACAGCAAGTAAGAATTAGACCAGCCTGCCAGCCTAGGTGCCAAAGCACCTGAATGGCAAACAAGAATGCCAAAGGCAGTGCTGCTGATATGACGGATATGGAACTGGAAAGGAATTTCCCCAATAACTGCCAGTGAGCTAGAATCTCATACAGACAGATAAAAAAATTACCAGACGATTATGGCCATTAACCCCAAGGGGAGTGTGAGGGTTGGCAGAAAAGGTGGTTTATTTTTCAACATCAAAAAACTAGATTTTAGGAAAAGTTTTTAATAAAAAAATTGAGAAGAAAAATTGACCAGCAATTTTCTCAGTGTGATGCAACTGATTAAATAGTGGTCGATTTAGAGAGGAAACAAGCCAGGATTGGGTCCCTCAAGTTCGATCTAACTGGCGAATTGTTCAGGAATGGGGAACAGATAAGTTAACTGGGAACTGACATCAAAGAATTCAGTGGCAGGCCAAGTCACTGTCAGTTTGACCTTGAACATCCAAACCAAGGCTCAGATACGTTTCTGATGGTTGTCACAATGGCGTTTGGCCCAACGAGCAGTGGGAATCTCCCAAGGCCACCCCATGTAGGGGTGGTCCCATTTGGTTAGGAACAGGTTCAGGACGCTCAACCCACCCATGCCCAGTCACTGAGCCGTTTGTTCAGTCAAGAGCGTTGCATCAGCTGCAACGCCTGATTTTCCAGAAGGTAGCTACAAACCCTCATTGATGGTGTCTGATGCTATTACCTGCCCCTTGGGAATGATCCCCAACAACTTCAGGGGGTTGATTTTTTTGATCATAGCATTAGCTGAATCAAAACAGTCAGCAATTCTGGCCAATGGGGCAGTCTTCATCCCTTTCCAACTACATGGAACTGACTATCAGGCTGACTCCCACTCGATTTTGGGTCAATTGGTTTCATTTTGGCGATCTCAGCGCAGATTTCCACGATTAACTGTACCAGTTCTGCTGAGGTGAGTGTGGGCACCGGGGGAGGAATTCAAAGTGGAAGAGCTGTTACCCAGCACTTGTATACCACATGGGCGAGGTCGCCCTGGGTAACAAGGGGTACAGCCACCCTCTTTAATACCTTCTTATTCAGGAATGGGAAAAGAGCCTGTTCAATGGCCAGGGGATGTTCCCAGGGACTTAAAATCTGTGAAAGGAGCTGAATCCAGGAGAGTTTTGAAATCTAACTCTGGAATTGATGACAGGGGAAGAATTGGCCATGGTTCATTTAAAATGGTTGCTAGCCTGGTTTTGGAAGAGTTGGTTACCATTTCTGGCAATTCCATGGAAGGACTAGCCATTGGTGCCAGACTAGGCTTATGAGTCCTGGAAGGACCATAGAAGAGGTTCTGTCATGCAGCCTGACTCATCTGCTGAAGAGCCGAAGATCTTGATCAGACAAACTGTTGAGCAGCTGTTATTACTGTGACTCAGAATTCGACATATGAGCTGGATGAGAGGGAAGATGTTGGACTTATATGATAGTTGACATTATGCACTCTACAATCAATTAAGCCCCTTTTTAGAGAAATTAATATCAAAGTTAATAAGATAAGCTCTCCAGAGAAGAATTAAGAATGATATGAGCCAAGAGGTTATGAGAAGAAAAATAACAGGGGCGTACATAAATGAGCATTCTTAATTGGTCTGCAAAACAAACATTGATGGCAAGAGTCTCTTGCCTAGGATGAGGAGAAAATCAGGAAATCGAGGATGCCAAACCAAGAATCCTGAATATGACAGTGGGTCATATGCCCTGACGGGGGAAAACCAGATCCTGGGAACAATATCATCATGAGTAAATTGATCAGCCTGGAAGGACAGTAGATTATGGGGACTTCACTCTGAGTAGGTGGTAGCGAGGAGGAAGAGGAAGAGAGCCACATGCCAAAGGTCATCCTTAGCAGCGTTGAGTATTGGTGATTGTACTCTGCTTGAGCAAATGAAGTCTTTGACTGAGTGTCCAAAGCGGTTTTCTCCTAACCTGGTCCTTTTCTTGCTGGAAATCTAGGCAAGAGGTGGGATGTGTTGGGATTTTTGCCCATATTCCCAGCTAGCTAGATTAACAGGAATCGCTAGGGGATAATTCCCTAATGCGAGGTGAATTAGACTTTGGTTGACCCTGATTTCAGGGTAACTATGTTTGGGGGAATTTTAGGATATTCGCCTGGTCAGATCCGTTGGGGATTGATCTGGACAAATGCTTAAGATATTGTTGGGCAGAGCTGCCGATGAAATAGGGTCATCTGATAGTAGTTAGCTATCAGGTGTACTGACTGGGATCATTCAGGTTTCATCACTGAATTATTGGGAATGTAAGTAGTGAGTTATGAGGCTAATGATGCCACCTGCAACTAGCAAATCAGTCAGTTTTGTTCATGACCTGCCTTAATGGTGACAAGTCCCATTACCTAAGCAGGTCGCATGCCAAATATGGTTGGTTCACTTGGATTGAGAGGGAAACATTAGGGACACGTTTTTTTAACTCTTTCCAACTTAGGTCTCAAGGATGTCCAATGATGGAATCCTAGCCAGGATGGGGAAAACCATTTCTGCTGAGATGAGGATGGGTGATTCAATGGCAACGGCTGGCATTTCATTGAAGAGGTGTCAACCAAGGGTTGGATGGCTGAATCCCCCATATAAATTCCCTAGAATTCTTTTATAATAAAAAGCAGTTTATACAGTATACAGTAGATATATCAGCTGAGTAAACTTTATCAGCATTCATTTGTTCTATTCTTTCTCAGGGATATTATTGCTGTATGCGATAATTGGGAGACTTTTTTAAAAAAAGAGTAATGATCTGAGCGGAGATCCAGAGAAGAAGTGGAAACAAATTGGGGATTGCTGACAACTGTGTCAAACTGGAGAAACCATCAACAGGAATCTAAGAGAAGATCAGTTTAGATGATATAAGGGAACGAATCCCTATTTTGAGAAATCACAAGTATTTTGAGCGGAAATACTATCTGAGCGTTGGGCTGAGATCTAGGACTTTCAATCAACAATGGATAATAGTCATCATACTATTATCAATTGATTACATCAACAACTAAAAAGGTGGACAAATTGCACAAAACCTGAACCTGTACAAGTAATAAGTTTATAGGGGTTATTGGCCAAAATTAATCAGGACCTATAAAGTTTTACACTGGCTCAAGGAGGTTTTGGCTCTGTCTCCTTACTTTGGAGGTACACTCACAAAGGTGGAAGTGGTTTTAAAAAGTCTGGGTAATGGCCATTTTGGATACTGGCTCCATGGTTAACGTAATCTCCTCTAAGCTCATCAAAAAGATAAAGTTGACGCCTGAAGTGGAGTACAATCAAGAATTTGGAACTGCAGGCCAAAAAATACCCGTGCCATTGGGGCATACTCTTCCCTTCCCATTCGCATTGGGAAGCTTATCTTATCAGCACCCACAGTGGCCTTGGACAACAACACCTATGATATGCTCATAGGTACCCAATTTATGATCGAGTATGGGTGAATTATCAACATGAAGAAAGGTTTTCTCTCATTCTTCAACTATGAAGTCCCATTTGTTTTATCCAGAAAGATCCTGGAAAAAAATACTCTTTCCTGGTTAAATATTCCTTTTCTGCTATGACTTCGCATTATTCTATGGGTGCAACACAAAGAAATTTCCCAATTCATTGGATTCTGGGGATGGTATCCCTTTATATTCTGCAGACGAGGTCTTGAGTAAGTCTGGTGAACAACGAGTGGTTGACACAAAGATCACTCTCCAAATCCCACACCACTGCTTGTTGCACCTCATAAGACTTAAGGGTATTAGTCCCTTGAGTCTCAGGTATTACCTGGGATACTAAACCCAGCTACCAGAGGCCTATTACTATTATGTTGGGTTTCTTCACTGGCAAGGATATGGCTATAAGAAAACACCAGGTGATTGGCAGAGGCTTATTGGTACCAATAGTGGACATTAAACGTATCTACTTCATTGGTTTTATGACGTTTTTGGGCTTGCTAACGGATAACCTGGTGTGTACCTTACCTAACGTCCATATCTTGGACGAGCTGACCCCAGATGAGCTGGAAAGGTCCATACTCTATTGGAAGGATATATCGACATATTCTTCAAGTCAGATAACGACTATGGCCATATGAAGGACTGGAGCCACTCCATTGATGTGGGTGATGCTCGTCCTATTTGGTCAAAACCTTACCATGAAGTTAAAGGTGTAAGAACAGCAGATGAGGAAGGAACTCAAGCAGTTACTAGACGCGGGGTTACTAGTTTTTTCACAAAGCCCTTGGTCTTTCCCCTTTTGCTAATTAAAAAGAACGGAGGTCATAGGATAGTCATGGACTACTGCAAACTAAATAACCTCACGAAAAAGGGTAGCTATTCTATCTCCCGCATTGATGACTCCTTGGCACAACTCTCCAGATCTAACTTCTTCTCCACAATGGACTTGGCTGGAGGCTATTGGCAAATAAACCTTTCTCCCAAAGATCAGGAGAAATGTGATTTTATCTGCAGTAAAGGTTTCTTCCAACCCACTCAATTACCTCAAGGGTTGTGCAACGCACCTGCAACCTTCCAGCGCACTATGGATCGCATCTTGAGGGGTTTTAAAGTTAAGTTGTGTCATCATCTATCTTGATGACATCAAGGTGTTCTCAAAAACATTAAAGAACATCTTGATCACCTGAAGGTGGTGTTTCAACGCTTACGTGAGTCAAATATCAAGTTAAAACCCTCAAAGTGTACCTTTTTTTTAGTACTAGATGGTCCCTCAAAGTGTACCTTCTTCCAAAGAAAATTGGATTTTCTTAAGCACGTTATTTCTCAAGAGGGAATCCAACCCATACAAAATAAGGTTGAAGCAATCTAAAAATGTTTTTCTAAAAAGATATGGGATATTCAGGTAATTCTAAGGATGATGGGTTATATTCATCAGTTCATCCCTAAGTTCGCCTAAATCAGTGAACCCCTTGTCCGCCTACTGACTAAGAACACCCCTTTCCATTGAGGCGTTGAACAAAAGGCTGCTTTTGAGACGCTGAAGAAACTGCTACAACAACGTCCTATACTGAGGCATTCCAATTATGGAAACCCCTTTATCTTGTTTACCAGCCTTAAACTATGCCGTTGGGGCCATCTTAGCTCCATTGGATGAAAATGGTGTAGATCATCCTGTATCCTATCTCATTAAGAAGCTTTCAAAGGTGGAACGCAACTACAGAATCACAGAGAAGGAGTGCCTTGTTGTTTTGTTAGCTGTAAAACATTACCGTCCTTTCTTGTATGGCACTACTTTCACTGTAGTTACTGACCATGCTTCCCTGAAATGGTTACAGAATATGAAGGATCCTACTGGGCGGTTAGCACGATGGGCTTTAAAGCTCCAGCATTATGACATGAGATTGAACACCGTGCTGGAGCCCAACTCATGAATGTTAATTGGATAACTCATTTGACCATTCTGCATTTGGATAATAGTAAGGCAGAGATGTTACATGAACTCTTAATGACCCCCTGATGACTGGGTGGATGAGGATGAGCCTGTCCAGAAGATGTTAGCCTGACACTTCTGCAACACCAAATTGGAGAATGGGAAGTTGTATAAACAGGTGGAGTCAAAGTGGCTGCCTTACCTTTGGCCCTCAGAACGTGTACCTGTTATTCTAGAAGCTCACTCCACCCTAGGACATGGGGGAGCAAAGAAAACCTTTGAGTGGTGTCACGATTCTGATATGACTGGAAAATAAGCCCTAAGACAATATGGAAGAATGGATGGAATCTGCCAAGTTTGATATGAGTTATGATTACTTGAGCACCTCAAAATGAGGCGATATTGGGCTGTTGAAAAAAGCCTTGAATTAGGCGATCATGAAATTAACAAAATAAAGAATTGACAGAACCAATGAGATATGGCGAATTAAATTACTAAGCCATGAAAGTGGTATCATCCAATGTTGCTACAATATAAGTTATATGAGATGATCAAGGAGTTTAGTTGTTAATGGTTTAGAAGTGAGTGGAACAGCGAGGATCTGCTGTAGTTATTATATTAAATAAAAAGAGTATAGTGGGAGCAAGTGCTCCATATTTATTAAATTTGTTTATAATGTTGTTTCAAAGGTCAATGACCGTCATATCTTTGGTCCTATTGCTCAGTGGGCCAAACCTTGTACAAAATCCCTTATGGCGTATCACAATGATTTTACCGAATTTATAACAGTGGTGCTCACTACAGATGACCCATTAATTAATCACAAAAACTGATAAAAGTTCCTCAGTCGCTAGTCATGCGTACCCAGCTTGCTTTGACAAGGAATTATCCCGAGACACTGCAATTGTTGAATATGCAGAACTCAAGCTTGCTCTGGATGCTATCTTTAAATGGAAGAAGGAGTTTCTGCAAGAGAGTTGTATTGATAAGCTGCCTCCATTTGATTACGATGGGAACATCCATGGATAATTTAAATGATTTGAGTTTGCAGTAGAAGGAGCTTCAGATTGGCAGAAAGCCAAATTATTAATGTCCACCCTAGATGCCAGAAGCACCAACCAAGTTGCTTGCTACCTTCCCAACAGTTCCGTTACCTATCAAAAAGTGAAAGAACTATGCTGTGGTTGTTTGGAGGAGCTTCAAAAGTGGTGCAATGGAAGTCTGCATTTCTAACCATTGGGTTTCAACATAATGAGACCCTCACTGCATTTGCTAATTGATTTTCAGCAGAAGCCCATGTTTAAAATTGGGGCAGGTGATTTTATCTGAATGTGACATAAGCATAGCATTGACCTCCTCTCTGAAACCATACTGTGAGCTTTTTAATTCCATGGCTCCATATTTAGAGGTTGACGTACCCTTGCTTAAAATTATTCGAATTCTATGCTGTCTATCCGCTACCTTCCCTAAACCCAATATAGAGTGGAAACCTATCGCCTCCGCTGCTAGCCCTTTTAATTTGGAGGAAATATCCAGCCCTGTTCAGCGTCTGGTTGGCATCCCCTGGCCTTATTATCATTACAAGCCTCGCTTCCAACCAAGTTGCTAACAGCAGTTCACCTATAGGGAGGGGCCTGGCTACACTGTTTGATTCCAGCCCAACTTTTGGGGTGGCCCATTTTACAACAATCAGGGATGCAGGTCTTATGGGGTCAATTTTCTTTTTGTGCGGTCGCTCTGGGAACCTGGCTAGAAGTTGTCACAATCATCAGTTCCAGTACCTACCATGGAAGCAGTATAATCAGGGAAAAGTCAGAGCGTAGTAGAGATGTGACTCTCTACCTCCTCTATTCTGACTCAAAACGTCCCACTGGAACCTATTCCTGTACATTCAGTGGAAGTTCCTCAGTATGATGACGCCTTTCTATATCAGCAGCTGGTTGGAGGTGTGAATATGTTGACATGAACACAATTCATGTACATGGTGGAAGCAGGCTCCCAGGAGCAATTAAAGCCTTATGCTTGTCAAATGTTCGATCTCCTTTCTACAGATCAACCAGATCCATTAGCTGATGCTCTTCTCTTAAAAGGGATAAACGCAGCCCTCCCTGTGGACGCTATTGTTAAAGAATACCCTAAAGTGGGTAAGGGTATTATGAGCTTCCTTGGAAAAAGAGATCTGTTAAATGTGAATGTCTTAATAAAATCAAATGAATCTTACTCTAAAGTACTTACTGTGACACTGTCATAGCAAAAACCCGAGTTTGCGTGATAATCAATATGGGTGCCCCAATCATAGTGTCCACAAAGTTGGCATTAAAGCTGACGTGTAGCATCATATGGTGTATGGGACTGCAGGCGCGGAAAGCACAGTCTCTGAAGTAGCGTACAGCG
This sequence comes from Massospora cicadina, assembly GCA_022478985.1. Classification (NCBI taxonomy): domain Eukaryota; kingdom Fungi; phylum Entomophthoromycota; class Entomophthoromycetes; order Entomophthorales; family Entomophthoraceae; genus Massospora; species Massospora cicadina. The sequence continues at coordinate 18,419 of JAKSZP010002878.1, read as the reverse complement.
TGCTATCATTGCAGTTTGGGTCAATTGCCATTGTAGCCCCAGCTATAGTGTTACTAAACAATAACCATGACCTGCTAATTGGAACTACTTTTATGCGCCACTTTGGGGCTGTTGTTGATATGACAGTGGTGACATTAAAAAATCTGGGGCAGCGGATCCCAATCTACTTCACTTCCAGTGGAATGCCAAAGGATCCAGTACACATGAGTCACATTGACTTTGTATATGGTGATGGGGTGGTTTCAGTTCACTATCATCAACTAAAGAGCAAGACCTGGGCCCTTCCCCATCAAATATATGAATATCAAGGACTACCGCTTAGAGCTGCTGGCCCTATATCTATTCCCACTGGACACCAAGTAATCATAAACACTGAGTTAGAGGTGGAAGTGCCTACTGGGCTATATGGGGAGGTCATTGGGCCCTATCAGCAATCACAGCTCAAGCCCCATGTGGCCCCAGGCATTATACTTCCAGGGCATGGGGAGATCAAGGTCTTGGTAGCAAATCTTCAGCCTAAACCAATGAAAATCCGCCAACACCAAATAGTTGCATATTTACATCTCGTCCCAGTTGAAGAGATCCTACAGGTTCATGAGTTTGGTTCATTAGATGAATTTGGTCTGCCCATTAAATCACAGCTTGGCATAATGGCGGTTGTACTGCATGGAAATTTAATGGGGTTAACGGAAGACCAGAAAGATCAAACGAAAGCCTTATTTCAAAAATACAGAGATCTTTGCTGTTGATTATCATGATTTAGGGTGCGCTTGAGGAGTGATCCATCGAGTGGACACTGGGGATCATCCCCCCATCAGATCTCAGCTAATCCACCGTTCTAGAGCAGTGGAAAGAATTGTCACATCAGAAATTGATAAACTTTTGGAGCAAGGAATGATTGAACCATCAAAGAGCCCATGGGCTTCCCTGTCCTAATTGTCAAAAAGAAGGATGGTACCAACAAGGTAGTAATAGACTACCGGAAGCTCAACATCATTATGAAAAAGGACTCATACCTCTTGCCATGAATTGACGATGCATCAGACCAGTTTGGGGGGAGCCTGTTACTTCTCCGCATTGATTTAATATCTGGCTAATGGTAGATTGAGTTACATATGGCGGAACAGGAGAAATGCGCCGTTATTACATCAAAACTTGGCTTTCTCAACCAATGTGCATGCCCCAAGGACTGTGTAATGCCCCAGCTACATTCCATCGGGAAATGGACACTATCCTTTGCAACTTGAAGCTGTCATGCGTTCTTGTATACCTTGACAATATCAACATTTTTTTCCGCACGTTTTCTGAGCACCTTAATAACTTGCAAGAGGATTTCACCGATTAGCTGAGGCCAACATCAAAATAAAGCCCCGAAAATGCCACTTTTTCAAGGATCAGTTAGATTATCTTGGGTTTGTGGTTGATGTAACGGGGTTTTGGCCCTAACCAGCCAAGGTGGAGGCCATTTAGGAAGATGACTACACCAAACAGTAAGCAAGATAAACGAGCATTTTTACAAATGGTTAGCTACTATTGTCGCCTTATACCTAACTTCAGTTGTATTGGAGGTCCGCTGTTTGAGTTAAAAAAAGGAAGCCACGTTTAAATGGACGGACAACTGTCAACAATCCTTTCATACCCTTCAAACAGCATTGATCAATGCGCCAGTGCTACGCTACCCAAATTTAAAAAAGGAATTTATTGTACAGATGGATGCATCTCTTTCTGCTGTGGGGACAGTTCTGTCCCAAAAAGATGATAAATTGGAGGGGAACCCAGTGGCGTTCTGCAGCTGAAGCCTGAATAGCCATGAACGTAATTATACTGTGACTGAGCGGGAGTGCTTAGCAGTGATCTATGCTTACAAGCAATTCCAAGTATATTTGCATGGTGTAAAGTTTAAAGCTGTAATGGATCATGCCTCGTTACACTGGTTGCAGAACCTTAAGGAGCCTGAGGGCCATCTAGCCCGATGGGCCCTTAAACTAAAGGATTACAACTTCGAGATCCTTCACCAACCAGGAGCAAAACACCAGAAGTCTGATTGATTGTTTAGGCTACCAACTATTGCAGTTATGAAAAATCTAAGCAATATTATGTATGACAAGATGCTCAGCAGGAAGTATGATGATGAGCCACCACAAGTTATCAAGGCATTGAATGAAATGCGATACAATACTTTCCAGCGGAATGGGGAGTTGTACAAGCAGATTGGCAATTCAACAGTAAACTTCCTGAGACCCTCAGCACGGCCTAACATTATCATGAGCGCACATAGGGCAGTTGGGCATGGTGGCATGCACAAGACGTTGGAATTATTACGGCCTTAGTATTACAGGAAAAGCACGAACTTTGTTGTTCTTAATATTATCTCCTCTTGTCACCAGTACCAAGTGGAAAAGCCATTCCGCCAGAACACCTCATACCGGTTAGTGAACCTGCACTTTGCTTGGCATACAGTTTCCCTTGATGTCGTCAGCCCTCTGCCAATAAGAGCTAACTGGTCCGAGTATATTTTGGTGGCAATTGACCACTTGACTCGGTGGGTTGAAGCCAGGGTGATACGAGACTTAGGGGCGGTCACAGTGGCCAGATTCATAAATGAATACATTATTCAGCAGCATGGTTATCCTCAGTTCCTCCTTACTGATAATGGAACTAACTTCACTTCCCACATCCTCCCAAAGCTTAACGAGATAATGGCCATCTGAGGGGTCCTGACAACCCCATAACACCCTGAGTCTAACGGAATGGTTGAGCGGGTCAATGGGACCTTAGTGAACATACTTCATAAATTAGTAGCGGATTGACCCTCAGATTGGAGTTCCTCTTTGTCCACCGCCGTTTTCGCCTATAATATCAGTATCATTCCGCCACAGGGAAGAGTCCCTTCCAATTACTATATGGATGACACCCTGCCCTTCCAGCGCTGCTATACTCCTGTGTAGAAGATAATGGTGGAATGGATCCTTAATGTTATCTGATGACTCTAGCTGACACCTCAATCAAATTGCAAACCAAAGCATACTTGTTCAGTTTAGCCAAGAAGATTAAGAAACAAGCTGCTGATCAGGTACGGCGTAGTAGGTTAGCCCAGTTCAAAGATGGGGACATGGTTCTATTCCATGATCAACATGGTTTCAGGCGGAAGCACAAGCTGGTAAGTACCTTGATTGGCCATTTTAAGTTATCAAGAAAAAAGTATGGATGAATATACTATTAAGGACCCCGCAAGTGGTCAGATCATCAATAGAGTGCACACCAAGTTCCTCCGGGCATATAAGAAATAGGAGTCTGATCTTCCAGTCGAGGGGGGTAATGTCATGACTCTGATATGACTGGATGATAATCCCTAAGATGATATGGCAGAATGGAAGGAATCTGCAGAGTTTGATATAAGTTATGATTATTTGAGCACCTCAAAATGAGGCGATATTGGGTTGTTGGGAAATTTCATGAATTAGGCGATTGTGAAATTAACAAATGAAGGATTGACAGAACCAATGAGATATGACGAATTGAATTACTAAGCCATGAAAGAGGTATCATCTGAAGTCACTATGATATAAGCAAGATGAGTTGATTGAGAAAGTAGGATGTTAATAGTTTAGAGTGAGCAGAACAGCAAGGATCCGCTGTAGTTATTATATTAAATAAAAAAAGCGTAGTAGGAGAAATTGCTCCATATTTATTAAATTAGTTTGTTTTGTGGTTTCAAAGGGCTACGATTGTCATATCATTGGTCCTATTGCTCTGTGGGCCAAACCCTGTGCAAAATCCCTTATGGCGTATTGCAACGATTCTGCCAAATTTATAACAAGTGGATTAGGGATCAGTATTATTGAGAATAAATATGGAAATTATTGTCAAAGTCTTGGATGCCTGCTTCACGTGTAAGAAGCAATCCTATTTCAAGACTAGATACCAAAATCAACCAACTACCCCTCAACAACTGTTCCAAACCATCATCCTGGACGTAGTAGGTCCCCTCCCTCAGACTACTGGCAGAAACAGATTTATCCTAGTAGGCATTGACCACTTTACTAAGTGGATTGAAGCCGTGGCTCTTCCTGCCCAAATGGCCAAGGCCACAGCCACGTTTTTACATCAAAAAATTTTCACTCATCATGGCTATCCCCATTTTTACTCCGCAACAATGGTAAGAACTACATCTCCAGAGTAGTCAAAATCCTGGTTACTTCCATGGGGCCCAACCACTTTCTTAGCTCCATATAATCCCTCTACCAATGGGGCCGTGAAACTAGCAAATGGAACCTTGGTTTAAATCTTACATAGAATGGCATTCTCTGACCCACTTCACTGGGATCAATTTCTACCCAGTGCTCTTATGGCATACCAGATTAGTTATCACCGGATCCTGAAAATGACTCCATTCCATGTTTTGTATGGGAGAGAGCTAGGGATACTGTCATGGAAAAGGCAGAAGAATTTTAGACTGGCCTGCCAGTTGGGATGAATAAGCACCCAAAAAGCAAGCCAGAATGCCAGAGGCATTGCCGACCAGATGATTTTATATGGAGCTGGGCATTGGGAAATGATAAATCGTTGGTGTAGGACAATAGTGAATACCATCCCAAGAACGAACCGAATTGAGGCTGCCCCAGACCCTGGAGGTCTTGCTGCAGGGGGCGGAACCACAGATATGGTTTCAACAAGTTCACTGGTATATGGGGTTGATTTGGCTGGGGAAACAAGGGGGAAGATCCTTGCTTGAAGATGATGGATATAAGGCCACAAGATCCCAGTATATTGTTGATGAAAGTTCATAATGACAGGGTTAAATTTCCAGAAGCATCTAGATTGCTGAATCCAATCTATGATGGTGGGGGCCATAGTGACCATGAGTACCAGTAGAGCCCATCCAGTATATGGACTAATGGGCCACCAGGGAAAAGCCATCAGGAATGCAGCCAGAAGGAAATCAAAAACTTAAAATTGATTAGTTTTTTAAGGCAAATTTTTATTGAAAAGGAAAGTTAAGAAAATTGACCAACAATTTTCTCAGTGCAATGCAACTGATTAAATAGTGGTCAATTGATGCGGGGACAAGCCAGGATTGAGACCCTCAATTTCAACCTAACTGGCAGATTATTTGGGAATGAGGCAGATAAGTTCATTGGGAACTGACATCGAAGAATTGGTGGCAGGCTGAGTTGCTGTCAGTTTTTGGCCTCAAACATCTGAATTAAGTCTCAGCTGCATTTCTGACAGTTGATGCAATGGCGTTTGGCCCAACGAGCAGCGGGAATCCCCCAAGGTTACCCCATGTAGGGGTAGTCCCATTTGGTTGGGAACAGGGTTGGGACGCCCAACCCGCCCATGCACAGTTACTGGACCATTTGTTTGGTTAAAAACGTTGCATCAGCCACAACGCCCAATTTTCCAGAAGGGAGCTTCAAACCCTCAGTGATGGTGTCTGATTATATTACCTGCCTGTCAGGGATGATCTCCGATGATTTTGGGAGGGGGTTGATTTTTCTGACCATAGTGTTGGCCAAATCACTACCGTCAGCAATTCCAGCCGATTTTTCAGTCTTCATTCATTTCCAACTACATGGAATCCAAACATTGGGCTGACTCCCACTCAATTTTGGGCCAATCAATTTCATTTTGGTGATCTTGGCGCAGATTTCCCTGAGTAACTGTACTAATTCTACTGATGTAAGTGTGGGCACTGGGGGAGGGATCTGAAGTAGAAGGGCTGTTACCCAGCGCTTGTCTACCATGTGGGCGAGGTCGCCCTGGGTAATGAGGGTTACAGCTGCCCTCTTTGATACCCTCTTACTCAGGAACAGGAAAAGGGCCCAATCAACAGCCAGGCGACATTCTCAGGGACTTACAGATACCAACACCTTTAGCTAAGGATGTCTTCATTAGTTGTGAGGAACCTGAAAAAGCTATGAGAAGATTGGCTCACCATATCATTCAGCTTAAATCTGAGGCTATGATGAACCTAGCAAAAATGGTTATTAAAGAAGGACAAGCTGCAAATGAGCTTTAGGCTCTTCTGCTTAATTCCAAGTGTCAGATATGATCTATACTACCATAATCACATCACTCTTAGAAGTGGCATGCTTGGATCAATTTGGGAGAGTCCTTTTGCCATCACTTATAATAGAGGAAAAGAGTACTCTATAAAGTCTTTAGCTACAGGTATTACCATCAATTGTGTACATGGCTGCTTCCTATGGCCCTATTCTCCCCCCAACATTCTTTGAAGGGGGTGATGTTTGACAATCGCCATCTCAACTTTGGCAAAAGAATGTCTTAGGCAAGATTTGTCCCAATTTATCAAATAGCATTGGCCAATTACAAGTCAGATATTGTAATAATAATATTTTGGATTAAAATAATGAAAATATCAGCCAAAAGACTTTGGTTGATTCTTGGTTGAACCCCATGAATCAGGGTAACAATTATATTAAAAAAACATGGTCAAATAACCCTAATTTGAGCAGTTGAATTGTACTGACTGTGCGGGGGAATCAAGGGAATCCTTCAGAGGTCCCTCCCCATCTTACAATGAATTTAGTTCAAAACACACCATGGAAACCTTCCCCTTTTATAGAGTTGGAGGGGTTTTGCATTGTGCAAATATTTACCCATCAAATGATTGGGTAAAATATATCAAAACCTTACCTCACAGACCTAAACTACCTATAATTGCCCTCCATCAGCCATTTCATGAAGTAAGGCAAGTTTTGAATGATTCAATTGGCCAACAGCCCATATTATTTAATTTGGATGCACATAGCTTATAGTAAGACTCATCCAAAACACCTCAAGTCTTGAGACAATATAATTACTCAGCATTCTAATATTGAGAGGGTTCTTTCTTGTTTTCCTGGCTGCAACTAATAAAAATCTTTAAAAACTCCAATTTTTAATTTTATTAAAAAGGTATTTCTTTTAAGTGTAAGTATTGTATGAATATCAGGCTGATTCAGCACCAGCAAGCATAAAACTTGCCAGATTCCCAGAGTGGTTAATATCAAACCCTATAAATTATCTTCAAATTCATAAAAATAAAAACATTATTTTAGCACTACAATTTAATAGTTTAATGTACAAGATTTTTGTAATTAATACCATTTTGTTGTATTAAGGAGAGGAATTACTTAGGATCAGAAGGATCAGAGCAGCAAGCCATTGTAAAGTAAATGACAGAAGAATACAGCTTTGAAGTGTCTTTTCTAAGGAGTTTATATCTTGACTATTGTCACCATCTGGTTTATTGTTTCCATACAATAGGCGCTCAAAACTTTGACTTATCTCAGAAGAACCAGCTCAATTGAGTTTAGGCTTAACACAACAATGGATTAAACCTTACACCTCCAGGGTGGTAGTTGAATGTGCTATTGATCATGTTGCCACCACCCTCTCTCTATTCTTTACACATTTCTATGTGATATAAGCAAAAAGATTTTTTATTAATCAAAACTTTACTTAAAGTATCTTTAAGAAGTTACTGAAGGCTCAAGTTTGCATTCACAATATCCTTACTAAAGTTACAAAGTTGTATCGAACCCATTAAAGACTATTTATTTTTTAAAAAAGAGGATGCATTTTTTGTTTTAAACAGATCTAATGTCTAATCGATAAATATGCGTCAATTAAGCTACGCCTTTAGCTTACCTTAATAAAATAAATTTGAGGCATTTTAAGTCTACTTAAACTGCTAAATATATCATACCGGTGATATTTTAAAAGCTGATACTTTTTCAAATCGGATAATTCACCAAGCTGTTGCACAATCATATAAATTTTTGTACATGAACAAAATCACGATTTTTATTATTAATTTTTTAGGCCAAATAGCCTAAAATATAAAACATCTTGAGGGGCTTATATTACTTTATTGCTTAGCTAAAATATTGAAAATCCTGGCATTTTTCCCTTTCTTATAATAAAAATGATTCAAGTTTCACCTTATGGTAGAAAACTTAAGTGCATGATATATGCCTTATGGCTGAAGGTTGTTAAAAACTTTAACATTTTACTTACTGTTATGATAGGATACTAATGTATTCTGTCATTTAACTTTCAAAAAAAATAATATTTGAGATGGTTAGATTACTTAAGTAATGGTTGGATTAGCTTAACTAAAACTGTGTATGACAGCAGGCAAGTAGCTGGTAGATAGATTCAAATTTATTTAACTTATATTAAGTTAGATTGTTTTTAGTTGTGGTTTAGGAAGTCATTTTATAAATAAATCATTATAAATGCATTTTTATTTCAACATCTACTCCTAGACTATTTACCAATCTCAGATAAACTTGACAAATATTCTATGAAATATATAATAATTGTTCAGTTGACTTGATTAGTCCAATATTCCAGGTATAAGACTGGCAATTTTTAAATATTTAGTTTTTATTATTTAATTAATTTTATCAGTCAATTATATGGTCAATTTTCAGATATCTATCTATATTGCCTCATTTTATTTAGTTGTTTGATTTAATTGGTCAATTTATACTAATTTTATTGATCACCATCTATAATAATTCATTTTATTTATAATTGATTTTATTGGTCAACCTATGCAAAAACAATTCATACCCATAATCATTTAAGCTTGTCAGGTGTGATTTCATACTTTGAACTTACCCCCAGCCATAGGACATATATCATGTTAAAAAGTAGCACCAAAAATCTTTTGGATAGGCTGAATATTGAGCAAGCTTCAATCCAATTAAAATATGTGATGCCAAGTAGAACAGGATATGTTTAAATTAAGTTATTATACTAATTTATTTATGAGATTTTCTTTCCGCTCAAACTCACTTTCAAGCAAATTTATATAAAAGTTTAATTTTATCCACCGCCACCTGGTCATGACCTTTTCCCATTTGATTTCAGCAGATCCGCCGCCTGCTGCTCCAGTGTGGGGTAGCAGTAATCCACCTCCCAGCATTTTCCGCTCGGCAGGGAAATGAAGTTGGATGGGCTCAAATAGTCTGCCAAACTCTACTGGCTGATTTGTCCCCCCACAGGACTTAGTGCTTCACCTTGCACATATCCACCCAACTCGCCCCCATCCTCTCACCCTACCCAAATCCACCATCAGTTATTGCCTCCATGTCAACTATGGGCATTTATTCCCATATGCCAACAAGGCAGTTATTGAACTCACCACTGCTTCCTTCACGCCAGCTGGCTTCATTGATTTCTGCCCTTATAAGGGCTATTTTGACATGGGCTTCCCAACAGAAGCAGATGCTGCAGTGGCAGTGTTGACTCCACTCATTTATAAAAATACCCCTGTCCCCACCACCCAAACTTATCTCCCTGATGACACCACTCTAGTGGTGTCATTTGCCAACCTTCCTTCACATCTCCCACCCCAAATTCTTTACGATGAGTTGATGACTGGGCTTTTGTCTTATGGCACTCAGCCCAACCTGGTCTTCACTATTCCTTCTGGCGTGGAGCACCTTGCAGGCCCTCATGCCACTGCCACTATTATTCCCCACCACCCTATCATCACACAACAAATCCCCCCCATGTGCTTGTATTGCTGCTGCACCTGAGCATTTCTTTTGGGCTCATGTCAATTGTGGTTGACTGATTTGCCCCATTTGTTTTTCTCTTGACCACACTAAATGATCATGCCCCTATACCAATTCCCTTGGTTCAATTTCAAAACCCATTTTGGTATCATCTGAATAGGGCATTTTATTGCCCCCTCCTACCCAACATTCTCGCACATTGACCCAATGTGGGAAGTTGGCCCCCTCCAAATCCTCCAGCCACAATCCCCACCCTGGGCACCAACTGCCCAATCATAGTCAGGCTTGGACCACCATTCACACCCAAGTGCCCCTATCAAATCCTACCCTCCCAAATTCTCTATCCACTATCCATATAAACCAGAATCCTTGGGAGCTATTGGATGAGGTTGACAAGACAGGTAGAATTCTCATGAATAAGGATACTGAAACTGGTGAAGAAAGCCCAATCAATTATAATTGGGATGAATTTTACAATTTGGATTTTGACAAATCCCTCTCCCCCAAACAATATGCTCCTAAACCCAATGCTGCCCCCTACCAAAGTGACCACCAGCTTGCCATTGCAGCAGCAGCCTCACCCCTTTGCAGCCAGCTCTGCAAAGCAGTGGCCCAATCAATGGCTCAGTTCAGTAAAGGGCTGAGTACAATTGACTTTCCCCCTGATTTCCCCAAAGTGGCACAGGAGGAAATCTCCAAATTGCTGGATGTCACCAAAACTGCTGTTGTGTATTTGGCAAGACTAGCTGAATTCAACCCAGCCTCTAAATCTACCCACCAAATGCTTGCCAGCTTGGCTCAACTCCCAGATGCCTGCATCCAAGCGGAGCATCATGTGGCAGAGTTAATGGAGGCTGTCTTCCAAGCTGATCTTGAGGTAAGTAACTGATATTTCACCTGTCTCTATCCCCACCATGCTGATGCCCCAATGTCATGGCTCTCTGCGCTTATCCACTTCTACAACAACTGTGATTCTTCTCAACCTACTGAGCCTGTTGAAGAACCATCTGACCCTCCCTCCCCCTCTGCCATGGTGGGCTAGCGGTCTCCGCTACCTGCCTGGTGAGAGGTTTTTGGTTTGTTTTGTTTCCTTTGTTTGTCGCCTGGTGGTGTGAGTTTATCGCGTTTTATTGGCAATGTCTGTCCCCTGGTCGGCGTGCCTCGAATAAATTTAAATTTATTTATCTAAACAGCCAACGTGCAAGTATCGTTTTGATTCGGTTACACTTAGCGATATAACGTTATCAACTGATTCATGGATTTTTGTACTATGGTTAGGAAATAAAGGAAATAACGTTTCCTTACGTTTCAGGTAAGGCCGTCTTGCTCACATTCCAGTTGTGCATCCGTTAAGCAACTAGTCAAAATTACCTTTCGGACTAACTTTGAACTCATTTCAAGCCGAGCAGTACTAAGTGCTTAATTTTATAAATACTTATTTAAAAGTTTAAGTGCAGAGGATCACAGTTGTAAAATTCCGTTCCCCCTTATAATTTTGTAATGGAGATTTAGAGCTTATAAAAAAAGGGTCAGTTAGTATAACTAAATATAATTTTCCGCCCCGAAACTGGAAGTGTATATTTTGAGCATACTGAGGAGATTTTTAATTGCACGCAATTAAATTCAAAACTGAGTGACTAAATCAATCAATTTGATTAAACCCTATTTTATTCAACGGAATAATTTAAAACGTATGAAGATGCTTCGTAGAATTTGATACGTTTGATATCGTTCATAACGAAACAGAAGCAACGAAATAAAGAGGAGGGATTTTTCGATGTCTTTTAGAACCTTGTAGGCTTAATTTTCATCATTAATATGCATTTAAACCTCAGCATCCTTTTTCTTTTAGTATCTAATACTCAGGCACAGGATAGCAAGATACAATTACCCTCCAATTTGTCCAATGTTCAATCCGTTAGCTGTGGCTACAACTGTTCGGATATAGAATATGACCTTGATTCATGTATCTGCTCCTCCATAATAAGCCCGTCGTATTCTTACATTGCTGATGCATCCAATTTACCTTACATTATGTTTCCTCGTATGAAGCCCATAGTGCCTCCAATTATATCACCTAGTGCACTAGGAGATAAAGCGGGCATTATATTGGAAGCTGCAAATCCTTCTGCAATACCTTCTAGTATACCCATGCAACCTTTAAGTACATATGTGCCAGATATCGCTATGCCAAACTATGTTTCCAATATGAGCCCTAATGTGGGAACTGAACAGCTGTCTAATTTTCAAATTTCTTCTCGTCCAGAATTACAGCCAGCCTATATATCTACTTTCGAACCTGCACTTAGTTATTTACCTGAACCTATTCCTGTAACTTCTTCCACATCTAATTCTGGATATGATTTACTAACTAATCCTAAATATTACCCTGCTTCACCATTGTATCCCAACCAATCACCTGCGGCTTCACCTAATTCTGATTCGGCTTTCACCTCTGAAATTATCTATGACACTTCTCCATCTCTGGTTTCCAAACCTACTTTTTCTTCTACGCCTATACCTGAACCTGCTCCTGTACCTAATTCTGAACCTTTCACATCATCTAATTCGGACATGAATGTATCTCAGGCTCCCAACTCTGAATCTGCTCCAGCACCTAATTATGATACTGCTCCAGCTTCCAATCCTTCACCTCTATCTGAACCCAACTCAGAACCTGGATCTAAGTTTGTCTCTGGGCTTAATCCTTCTGCCTCTGAGCCCATGATGAATCCTAGCATTCCAGTAATTGTACCACCCACACCTATCATACAAGAATCTGGACAATCTATACCACCACGAATGAATTCAAATTTTCCTATAGTTTCATCTGTGGCACCTACTATGGCTCCTTTTTTAGAGATTCCTGTGGCTGAATCTGCGACCATGATTCAGACTCCTTATATTCCAATTCAACTTAAGTCAGCAGTTAGCTCTGTTACTCCATGGAGTGACTCTCTTGAAGATATTCCTTCCTCTACTATAATCTCTAGCTCATTCATCCAAGACCAATCAACTATAATCCCATCGCCTACTCCCAGCAGCCCAGATATCTATGGGTTTAATCCATATGCCAGTACTACTCCATCTGGGATTGGCTTTAACTCAAATTACAATCGGACTAGATCAGGGATTATGAGAGCTACTAGATACCCTTCACTAACCCGCATTGCACTTATCCCAACCTCCAATCCCAAGCGTAATTCCATGTCTGATTCCAACGATCAGTCTGACTCAGCCACCCAAAGTGATCAGTTTGGTGCAACCACAACAAACTCATTGAAGCCACTGTCCACTACCAGATCAAGAAGCTATCCGACTTCATATTCTGATTCTTTTAGATCCCGCTTAGATTTAATTAGCGCTATCAGTACCACCATCTTCATAATCCCTTCTATCCTATATAATTGCTAGTAAGACATTATGTTCATTAAACTGTGATTAATTTTAAATTAGTTATATAGTCTCTATATTAATCATATTTTTCTCGCTGTTTTCAAAATTTATTTAATTACTGGATACTATATCTTATTTAACAGTTGTAGTATCATATTACTAAAATTTATATTCCATTTGTAAAAAGTTGTTATACTCCATAAAAAGCTTTAATCAAAATTCAAACCAGTTGAACCATGCAATGGGCGCTAAACTATAGGCTAACTCAGTTATTTTAAAGTGGGTACGTTTAATGCTAAATAGAAAATATTTAATCATTATAGAATATCATGCAGATTGAATATCACTTATGCAATAAAAATCATGCTTTAACTAGTTTAATTAACAAGGGCAGGTTAGTTTATAAGTATAATTGATAAGGAAGGGAAAATATTTAACGTCAGCTGGTAAGCTAAGCTGTTTGAGGTAAGAGCTCACAATACAATAGAAATGGCTATAAAGATTTCAATTTGAGCAAACATTCCAATTTGGTACCAACACTCGCTCCTTTCAGATAACATGGATATTTTGGCTAAGAAAATACGTTATATTGATTAATAAGCTTAGAGTATGATAAAAAGTAATGAAAACAATCATAATTAAATTCCAAAGGGTAACATATAAAGACTATGTGTACTTGATATTGACTTTTAATATAAAAATTCGCGTACTTGGTTTAACAGTGGTTTAAACCATTAAGTGACTAATTTATACTTTGCAACTCCAGGAATATAGGCTACCTGAGCTTAGATCTTTAGTATAAAAAGAAGTTTCTAGCTTTAGATGTTTTGAGACCAACTTTCTAGTTATAACAATTTAGAGCCTTAATAGTAATTTATATAAATGTAATAAAATGATGTCTGTATTAGATCATAATATCTAAAACTATCTACTGAGCCTAGATCCACAATAAAATGATTCAAGTTTTACCTTATGGTAAAAAACTTAAGTGCATGATATATGGCTTATGACTGAAAATTGTTAGAAAATTTCTTAACATTCTAACTACTGTCATGATAGGATACTATCATTGTGTTTTGTCATTTTACTTTTAAAAGAATAATACTTGAGATGGTTAGATTACTTTAGTAATGATTGGATTAGCCTAACTAAAACTGTGTATGACAGCAGGCAAGTAGTTGGTAGATAGATTCAAATTTATTCAATTTAAAATAAATTTAGATAGCATTTTAGTTGTTGTGGTTAAGGAAATTATCTTATATATAAATCCTTATAAATGCATGTTTATTTCAACATCTACTCCTAGACTATTTACCAATCTCAGATAAACTTGACAAATATTCTATGAAATATATAATAATTGTTCAGTTGACTTGATTAGTCCAATATTCCAGGTATAAGACTGGCAATTTTTAAATATTTAGTTTTTATTATTTAGTTAATTTTATCAGTCAATTATATGGTCAATTTTCAGATATCTATCTATGCTACCTCATTTTATTTATTTGGTTTATTTAAAAGGTCAATCTATAATAAAATTACTGATCACCATCTACAATAATTCATTTTAGATATAGCTGATCTAATTGGTCAATCTATACTAAACTTACTGATCGCCATCTACAACAATTAATTTTAAATCTTGTTGATTTTATTAGTCAACCTATTATTAAACAAACTGCACCCATAATCATTTAAGCTCATCATTCTATGATCTCATACTTGAACATACCCTCCAGCCATAAGACATATATTATATCAAAATGAAAATGTACTAATTGTATTATTTTAGATGTTCTCAATTTATAATAATCAAATGTTAAATTTATTTTAATTGAAGCCTTATATAGTAAGCTGGATACTTAACTATATGGATAGGATACTAGTATATATTTATTTACTAAACAAGGAGTTACCAGAGATGCCTTATTATTAAGCTTTTTAGTACTAGTAGGACTCAACACAAGAGGGTGGCAGCCATATATTTTATGTAGGTGCCATATAAAACTAAAGACAAAAAATCTTAACATGGCATTGTCAGGATCATGGGTTGGTACCACGGATCCTTTGTTGTTTTTTGGCCAGTTGACCTGAAGTTCCAGGGTGCTGGATACTTACCTGGATTGCTTCTCTTGGTTGAAAAGTCTTGTTACTCTGGATATTAAGTCTGGTAAGGCAAATTCCAAATAGATACAATTTTTACTTAAAATCGTGAAAAGGGAGAAAAAGTGTTATCTTTATTTTAGTCCAAGCATCATTATAAGAGAGTTTTTTTAGTAAATTCCCAAGCTAAGATCTAGACTCATACAATTTGGGGATTTGGTGGTAGTTTAGCCATTTTTAACTGACTTTGAAAGAGGATAAGGTTATCAATTTGACCTGTATATATGTATGTATGTTTTTTCTATGTTTGTTCACACATAACTCTGAAAATACTGGGCCAATTTGGATGATCATCTTCTTCAAAAATAGAGTTAGTCCAAATTAGGTCCCATTTTACTTTTGTAAATATTGGTCAAGTATCTGACAATTAATATAGTAAGTGTATCAAATGGGCTCAGAAGCGATGGATACTTGTGAAACTAATACAACTCAGATAAACTTAACCCTTTGCACTCCGCTGTCCCCTCTCAGGGGACATCCGAGTGATATGCTAGAATTACGATGTCCCCTGAGAGGGGACAGTGGAGTGCAAAGGGTTAATTCCAGCATCAGTGAGGTAAAAGATTCAAAGCACTTTTGATATATGTCCTATGGCTGAGGGTATGTTCAAAATCCAGGCAGTATGAGATCGTAGCAGGATGAGCTTAAATCATTATAGTTGCCTATTGTTTTGCATAATTTGACCAATAAAATCAACTAAATTTGATAAAATAAATTATATTAGATAGTAATCAATAAGTTTACTATAGATTGACTAATAAAAGCAACTAGATCTAATAAAATGATTTACTGTAGATGGCGATCAGTAAATTTAATATATAATTTGACCAATAAAATCAACTAAATTTAATAAAATGAATTATTAGTACATTTGTTTATAAGATACTATATACAATATATATATATACAATGAGTTTTATTTTTATAGAGAAATAATAAGGGGTTAAAAACAATATATAGAGATAGTAATATATAATAAATGTAGGAAAAGGGCCACTTTTAAAAATAAACTAATTTTTGGAAAAAAGAACTTTCTTGAAAAAAGTTTTTTTGGGAAAAAAAGAACATCCTTTAAAAAAACTCTAAAAAATATGAAATAATTGAGAAATTATGCCTCCTCAATAAGACCCTTTTTGAAGTCAGCACCATATTTTTTTTGGTACTAGATAGTCTCAGCACCATATTTTAATTGACTTAAAATAGGTATTTATAATTTATGTACTCAATACTATATATTCTAAGTTGCTTTTAGTTAACACTTGGACCTAATCCAGACAAAAGATATAATTTGTATTTGTGAGAAAAATTCTATAATTCAATTTAAAATATGGTGCCAACTTCAAAAAGGGTTTTATTGAGGAGGCATAGTATCTCAATTATTTCATAAATTTTAGAGCTTTTTAAAGAAGGTTCTTTTTTCCCAAAATTTTTTTGGTTTAATATAATTTGCTCCCCTCATAGATCAGGTTTGAACTCCAATACTAGGGCATGGTATGTCATTGGAAATTGTCCTTGATAAGGGCCTAGCAATTTGTCCAGCTCAGATTCAAATCCCATTGATCACCTTGTTTAATTTTCTAATTTGGGTTGGAATCCCAACAATGCCTTCCTCTAGATCTTGGCCTAAGGGGGAAAATGGATGAAGAAAATGACTATGGATGCAGTTTACTACTGTACCATGAATGACCTCTATAATTGAGTGTTCATTTCCCCTCTTATAAATGACCTTGTAAGGCTCTGACCAGTTGGTTCCCAATATATTATCATAACCTTCAGGCCAATGATGGCAGAAAAGAACTAGGTTACCCAGTCGGAAGGTATGCAGAGGGTTATGCTTATCATTAAATTGGTTAGTTTCTCTACTGGTGGTAGCCAATAAGTTCTCAGAAGCTAGATCCTGGAGTCAGATGATTTCATTGGCAAAGCTTTGCATAGTAACTTCTGGGGTGTCAGGGGATGCTTGATCTAACATGGCATTCACTCTGGAGGGCAACTGGGGATTTCACTCATACAAAGCCTGAAAGGGTGACATTTTAATGATTTGATGGTAGCTTATTTGATAGTCCAAAATTTCACAAGGCAAATATTAGGACTAGTGCAGAGGGTTGGTTGTGGCCTATTTCCTAGGGTGGCCGTTAAGATACCATTAACCTGCTCCACCATTCCATTGGTGGCAGGATGGTAGGGAGTGGAAAATACTTGGTGGATCCCATCAACTCAGCTAAATCATTCACCAGTAAAAATCAGAAATTTTTCCCACTATTGGATAGCATTATGTGAGGGCATCCAGGCTGGGTGATAATCAAATTATATAAGAAAGTGGCAGTGGCTTTTGCTGAAGCAGAAGGTAGCAATATAGCTTCAATCCACTTAGTTATATGATTCATGGCCAGGAGGAGGAACTGGTGACTATTAGAGGCTCAAGGGAGAGGTCCCACAACATCAATGCTAATGGTATGGAAGGGTTCATAGGGTGGAACCACTGGATGCTGTGACTGGGGATTAGGTCAAGCTTGACTTTGGTATACCAAGCAGGACTCCAATACATTGGAAGGTAACAATCATTACTTCCCAGTAACATTGAGTCTTGAGCCAAGGGTAAGTTTTCTGAACTCCTCCATGGCCAACTTGCTGATGTCCATCCAATATGATGTCAGTTTGCTCTTAAGGTTGTATATAGAGCACCCATTTTTGGGATACAAGTTTGCACAGTTGGCCATTTTTGACTTGAAAACCCACAAATTTTTTGCTGATTCCTTTCGAAAAGTAGAGGATATATCTTTTCATAAGTTTGGTTGAGTTAGGAGGTCATAAAGCCAATCCTCTTCAGGGGCAGTTATAGTTAATATGGGGCAGCTAGGATAGGCAATCTGCATTTTGATGTATGGGCCCTGGATGATGGATGATGAAAAAGTCATAGTTTTGAAGTTCTAACACCCATCAGGATAACATCCCATCAGGGTCCTTCATTTGCTGTAGCCATCACAGGAAAGTATGGTCAGTAATTATAGTGAAATGTTTCCCATATAGAAAAGGTTGGAAATGCTTAATAGCCAATAATATCATAAAGCATTCGCATTTCTTAATGCTATAGTTGTATTTAGCTCTGGTTAGAGTTTGGCTATAGTAGGCGATAGGATGGTCTACCAAGTTTTCATAATGCTGCAATATGATGGCTCTGATGGCTATATCACTAGAATCAGTAAAAAATGAGAAAGGATTTATCAAATTTGGGATGTATAAGTACTGGAGAGTGGGAGAGAGACGCATAGTAGGTTAAAGGCCTGCTTTTGCTCTTCTTTTCACTGGAAGGGTATCCCTTTC